>ML816638.1:70850-87183 GCA_009831015.1 Picea engelmannii
AACTGAGGGAATTGTGTTGGGTCATCATCTGTCTACTGAAGGAATTAAAGTTGACCCAGCCAAAATTGAGGTGATAGTTAATCTTTCCTCTCCAAAAACCCAGAAAGATGTGAGAAGCTTTTTGGGGCATGCTGGTTATTACCGTCGATTTATTGAAAACTTCACAAAAATAGCTAGCCCCATGTTTAAACTGTTATCAAAAGATGCAGAATTATGTTGGGATGATAATTGTCAGAGTGCTTTTGAGGATTTAAAAGAAAAATTGTCTATGGCACCTATTCTTAGAGGACCAAATTGGTCCCTTCCTTTCCATATTTCAACCGATGCCTCAGACACTGCTTTAGGAGGAATGCTTGGGCAAAAAGAAAATCAACAGAATTATGCAATCTATTTTACCAGCAAAAACCTTACCCCTCCTGAATTGAACTACACAGTAACAGAGAAGGAATTTTTAGCAGTAGTTCATTCCATCAACAAATTTCATCACTACATTACTGGATACGAGGTTTTTGTACACACTGACCATTCCACTATCAGATTCTTGATGAACAAACCAGTTACTACTGGTAGAATCACACGATGGCTTTTGTTGCTTCAAGAATTTAACATCAACATAGTTGATCAGCCAGGGAAAGAGAATGTAGTTGCATATTTTCTTTCTCGTATTCCCCAAGATAGTACTGATATCCCAGTGAACGATAATTTTCCTGATGAACATTTGTTTGCAATAGCTGTTAAGACCCCTTGGTTTGCAGATACCGCAAATTACTTAGCTACAGGAAGATTACTAGCTCACTTATCACCACCACAAAAGAAAAGAATTATCCAACAAAGTGCTTACTATTCTTGGGTGGGAAGTGATCTCTTCTATACAAGTCCTGATATGATTATTAGGAGATGTGTCCGGGAAGATGAAATTCCCGATATATTTCAGGCCTGTCATGATGGGCCATGTGGAGGACATTTCTCTGACAAGAGAACAACATATAAAGTTTTGTAATCAGGATACTATTGGCTGACACTGTTCAAAGATGCAATGAAATATGTGAGAAGATGTGACAGTTTTCAAAGGATGGGAAGGCCCACTGCAGCAGACGAGATGCCCTTACTACCATAGGTTTAAATTGAACCATTCTATAAATGGGCACTTGATTTTGTAGGGCCAATTGCTCCAATGTCAAGAAAGAAGAAGTACATCTTGGTGTGCACAGATTTTGTGACCAAGTGGGTAGAGGCGAAAGCCCTATGTCAAGCAACTGAGAAATCAGTGGTTGAGTTTATGTATGAAGATATTTTTACCCACTTCGGTGTTCCACGAGATATTGTCACCAACCAAGGTGCCAAATTTACTTCCAAATTGATGAAATAACTCACGGAAAAATATGGGATCAAACACTGTAAGTCCTCTCCATATCATCCACAAGACAATGGGCAAGTGGAATCTACAAACAAAGTTCTAGAAGCTATTCTGACCAAGACCATATACTTACATCATAAAGATTGGGCAGATAGACTTCTAGAGGCTTTATGGGCATACAGGACTACATGGATAAATACCACTGGCCATACTCCTTACGAATTGGTATTTGGTAAGCAAATTCTCCTTCCCATAGAATTTCAGATTCATACATTCCGCCTAGCAGCAGAGTTGGGGTTGGATTTGAGTGAAGCATAGAAACAGAGAGTCATGAAACTAAACGAATTGGGAGAAATGAGGCAGGATGCTCTTCAAAGGACTATCCTCGTACAAAATAAACGCAGCAAATGGCATGACAAATACATCAAGAAAAAGCATTTTCAACCAGGAGATTGGGCATTACTTTTCGATTCCAAATAAAAAACTTTCAAAGGGAAACTTACAACAAGATGGTTGGGACCTTATGAAGTAGAAACTGTTTTTGATAACGGTTCTGTCAGGATTAAAACCATAGATGATTCTCAGAATTCCTTTGTAGCAAATGGACATCAATTGAAAGTGTACAACAAACCCTTGTCAAAAGATGATTTCTTACAGGAAGTGGCCAAGCAAACAAAACTAAAGATAGTGGGAGAGGAGTCTTCTCCTCCTGCTGATCTTTGATCATTCATACTATTTTAAAATTCTGTAAATAATAAATTTTTAGCAGAAAATAAAAAAAAATCAAATAATATATAAAAAAAAAAACATTTATTTTCTTCTTCTTTTTTGATATGTTGATGTTTTGTTTTCAGTTTTACAGGTTTTTCAGAGCAAGTACAGAACTGAACTTTATCACTCTCTCGCAACAGGTAAGAAGGTAAGATTGTTTTATTTCATGAGATTTTCTTATCAGTATAACTGACTTGTTTTGAAACAAATAAATTTGAGCTTGTTTGCTCCCTTTGATTTCTCATTAAAGTATGAAAGGGGCATTTATCAGGAAGGATTATTCTTTACTAGACCTGGTGAATTATTATGGGAAAGAAACCCCCTTAGATTCTTCTTTTAGCATTTCCTCAGACTCTCCAAACATGAGGAAGCAATGAGCATGTACTAACTTGGGCTCATAAAATCCACAAGTAAGTGATTACTGTTCCAAAAAAAATTATGTCTGCAAGATTTCTATCTACACTTGTGTTGGATGATGTGGAATACGTTAAGGTCCACCTTCCAACAAATCTCACTCCATTGACATCAGCACCTTATCTGGAGCAGAGATTAGAGATTATTTAGCACCCTGGACTCTACATGCCTCAATGGCAGATGTCCTTGCTAACAACCCTGGGAATACACCAATGCCTCTTGGTTGATAGATCCTACAGGTGAATCAACACCAACACCTCTATTCGTACCTGTTAGGATGTGTTGTAGGTACCTTGAGTCCCATTGACATCACTGGTGGGTCATCTTGCATCGGTTAACGACATTCATTAATGGTCGGTAATCCGATGATTTATATTTGTGTTCAACTCCAGAACATTCATTCACACAAATCAGAATTGTACCATGGGTAAAGCT
Organism: Picea engelmannii; assembly: GCA_009831015.1. Classification (NCBI taxonomy): domain Eukaryota; kingdom Viridiplantae; phylum Streptophyta; class Pinopsida; order Pinales; family Pinaceae; genus Picea; species Picea engelmannii. The sequence goes on from ML816638.1 coordinate 73,828, forward strand.
TTGAAGTTGTTGAAGACATGATTTCAATTGATCTTTTTCAGGACAGAACAAAAGCCAGGTTCAGGGATCATCATCAGATAATTGGCTGTTATAAACATGAAGTTTTTCTCAGCAGGGTATTATTGATTAAAATTTCTCTGCAGATTCCTGATTGTTTCATCAGTACCAGTCAGTATCAGCGTAGAATTCATCAGCTACAGTGGTCATCAGAAATACAAGAGCAATTACAATTTCCGCGCCCTTCAGATCCAGACTTGACTTCAAAAGAAAAATTCTACAGTAAGAATTGCATAACAAAGAGGATAGGTAATTTAACTCAGGTATGCTTAGTTCATGTTGATTTACTGTATTAATTTACATATTAATAGTTTGAACTAAGGATGCCTTGTTTACTCCATAATGTTTCATCATACCCATGACATGTACCTAATGAACCAACCCACCTTGACATTTCATATCATGAGAATGCACAACATTACTAGATCTGAGTTCGACATGACCCGTATATGATAACACCCTGCACCCTTGTACAACTATTATCATTTTCCGACACCCTATCGATCCCCATGACAATTCAAATGTTCTCCTATGATTTTTCTCCCGACTACTTCCTTCATCACATTCTCTTCCTTCGTCGCCCTCATTAAAATTTCGCTGCTCACCCATAGACCTTCCCTATGATATCAAGTGGAACCATGGTGGAAAATCGCCATGAACCAGAGACATATGCAGACTTAGAGGCCCTTCTGGAGTATGAGGCAACCAAAGACATTTTTCAGAAAGCAGGATGGGAACCGTTTCTCAAGAAATTCGATGGATATAATGATGCAATTACACTTCAGTTTGCTCTGCATTTTCAGGGTGGGTTCGCTAAAGTGGGCAAGCTCGAGTTCGAAGTCACAGAACAATTTATTTCAGAAGCAATTCAACTGCCCACCACTGGTCAGAGATGGACAAAGGGTCAGCCTGTTGACAAGAATCTCTGCACACAGCTTTTGAAACCACAGTACCAGGAAACATAGTGGTCAGAGGGGACATCGCGGTCATGGTTAGAACCACAGTGGGCTCAGTTTTTAGCCATCCTCCAACGTTACCTCATGTGTGAAGGGTGGTATACAATCGTATTTCCCTGTCATGCCCGACTCCCGCTACACTTCAAAGGTAATCATCTGCTGAACATACCCTTCTTTCTATTGAAAAGCTTAAAGAAAATGGAAGAACAGGTCCGAAAGGACAAAGATTTTCGAGGAAGTCTATTTCATTTTGGTCTTGTTAATATATTGATTAAGTCTGCGTTGTCCAAGAAACAAGAAACTTGGGATATGTTCACTGTAAAAACCCTAGCTACTGACAAGTCTAAAGATAGAAGTGTTAAGCCTTCTCCCCCACAAAAGAAGCTGAGCTCTAGGAAAAAGAGGGTTAAAACCCCGACCAAAATTTGTGATGACCCTAAGGACATACCAGATAGCACAATTGAAGCCAGTGCTGGAAACCCTGATTCAGAACATTCATTTGATGCCCATGGGTCTAATGGAGTGGAAACCAATTATGAAATTGTAAAGAACACTACTCCTACAGAGACAAATGTTGAAATCCTGAATTCTTCCCTAGCTGCTGTGAACATTATTGACGTGGAAGAACTGGCAGAGTTGACTGACAAACCTAGGAGAAATCCAAAACGAAAATGTAAAAGCATATTGTCAGATATGGATAACTCTGTGCCCAGTTACCCACCACAGGAGAGGTTAAAAAGTGTGGATGATCATGAGGAGGCTCCAGAGCCCTCTGAAATGAATTGGACTCTGTCCCAATTAATTCGAAAAGACCATAAAGTGGATCGGCAGGCTACTGCACCCAAAGGAATTGAGCAGAATGAGCCAATTCGAGTACCAACAGATACCCCTGCTCGGATACAAAGAGAGTTCACTCCTGAACCTAGCCCAGTTGACAATCCCAATCCAGTTGACATCTATGAATGAAGTCCAGATGAGTTCACTCCTGAACTCAGTCCAGATCATAATCCCGATCCAGTTGACACCCCTGCTCACAGTCCAGACGAGTTTACTCATGCATCCAGTCCTCAAACACAGCCAGGACAAGATAAAACATTTGAAACCTACTGTGAAATTTCATCCAGTAAATCTCTGAGACCAATGGTAGCCAGATTAGAAAGAAGGAATAACAGGTTGAAAGAGAAGCTACATGAGTACACTGTATTGGATCGACATATAAAAACAGAGAATGAACTCATGAAAGTCAGGGTAACTCATCTCTTGTCCAAAATTGAAAGATTAAAACAGAAGAATAAGGGTCTTTTCCAAAGGAACAGGAAACTACAGAAGACTGCCAGAAAGCATATTATAATCAACCAAGTCCTTAAGAAAGAAATCAGAAATATGAAGAAACATGAGAGGTTACAAATGTTGGTTGCAGCTGCTGCAACGCTCTGATTGCTATCAGCCTTTGACTTTTTTGTTGCCTAAGGACAGGCAAAGACTTTAGTTTGGGGGCATGTTGGTCTCAAGTTTTGACTATGTTTTGCCTACCTCATATCAAAAAGACCTCCATTTCCATACCCAGTACCACCCCTTCTGGCCTTGTTATGACACAGTTGACATCTCTTTACCACTATATGGGGCTACTCAAGGTATTCTTACGTTTCAAGTTATTTTTATGTATTTTGATACTTTAAATTAATATTGAAACTAATGTGGCTTGAGTTAGGTACTATTTCTATTTTGAACAGGATTTGCCAGTACCAGGTACCAGCTCGCACCCCGTGGAGATACCAACGAAGCTGCTAAAGATCCGCACGATATGGCCAGAGTGGTAGACAGTGCGATTTACATGATAGATTGAGTCATCACTCATATGCTGATTCAAGGTGAAATTATAGAACTGAGTTGTTAATACTTCATGACTCACACTTCGTGACACTGCATGTCACGAAGATGTGAAGACCATTTTTAACTGATTTTGAGTTATTTTCGTATCTAGGATCCGTTTGAATTAATGTATTTTTGTTTTAAACTATTATTGAGGAGGATCTATATAAACAGAGGATCGCTCCTGAGAAACGTTGGTTATCTTATGCTCTGATATACCTTTCTGTTAATACAATCTACCTTTGCGTTATGTTACTTTGCTGTTATACGACTTGAGTTATTTTTCTGAGTAAATGGAGCGTGAAGCATGAACAGTGTTTGCCTAGAATGATCTGAGTAGTTCTGGTTTTTCCTTCCGGCGATTGCACCTCTTGGTTGGGCCCGCCAATAGGTTCAAGTCGCTGCTTTTCTCTGTATTAGATTTAGTTTATTTCAATATCTTAGGATTTGCATGCATGTTAGCTTAGAGTTTGGGAATTAACTTGTTCAGATTATTGCTTAAATATTCTTCAACTGTATCGTTTCCAGCATCTTAATATCTTCTACATTGATGAGTGTTGAAAGCATGATTGTTTCCTGTAGAATTTAAAGCATAAACTAGATTTGCTTTGTTTCCAGTTTTCCATCTGAACGTAAATTAAAGAGAATGCGAGTTTGAATTTACTTTGTTTTGGTTAGGAGAGTTAGGTTACTTTGCTTTGGTTAGGATAGTTAGTTTACTCTGCTTTGTTAGGATAGTTAGGTTGCAATTGAATTAGAGGAAGCTTCCAGTACCAGTAGGGTAAGTAGGATATTTCTTTATTTTTCCTGTGGATAGATTTAGATTTATTTTCGATGTTTAAATTAAAAGGATTTTAGGAAATAATCTTTCTGTTATGGCTTAGATAGAAATAGTGATGATTAGATGATTAAAGATAGTGGTAGATAGTCTTGTGAAATCAAATTAGAATAGAACTAGAAGTACATGCACTTAAGCATAGAACTGTTCTCTTTTGATGAATTAAACAACAAATGATAAGCTTCAAGGTAATCATTAGGATTTAGTTTCTAAAAGTGAGTCTGTGTTTTCTTCTAAGAATAGTATTTAGATAGGAATTAGAATCTTACCTGCACATACAGTGTAGCAGCTCTAAGTTCACTTACCCTGGTTTGACAATTCAGTGTTTTCAGGTCATTAAAATCTTTAATATAGAAGCCTGACAATTTTTATGATATTCTATATTGAATAACATTTCTAATTTTTTAGAGTCATGTCAAAACAAAAAAGGCATTCTCCATTTAGACATCCTTTGAAGATGAATTTTTTCCACCAATATAGTTTTCCTAAAACCAATATCCAAATAACTTTGGACCCAAAGGATAAGTTCATAACTATTTTATCTTTAATCCCTATCCCACCATATTCCTTGGAGTCCTTGATTGTTTTTCAATTGATTAAATGATATTTTTTAGCCCTATTCTTGCCTCCTTTTCACAATAATTTCCTAATTTATCGAGCTTCTTGAAGCATCACTCCCATGGGTTTAAGCATTGCTTAACATTTAAATATGGGAGAGGACGATGAAAAATAATTTATTAGAACTACCCTTATATCTAGTTTCAACCACTATGATCCCCATTGTTCAAACATTGATTTAATTTTCCCTAAGACACTCTGCCATGCTTGAGATGTAGGGTTGGATAAATTGATTGGAATTCCTAAATACTTAAATGTCACCCATTCTTCTTGGTGAGGGAACATAAGAATTATAGAAATTGCATGGATCTAAATATGAATGTTGTTCCAACCATAAATTTGACTTTTGTTGTTGTTGACCTTACCTCTCAATGCCTCTAGAAATGTTTCCAACACTTTTAAAAACTAGGAGGAAATTATTGTGGATGCTCCTCCAATAAGAAGGGTGTCATTGGAGAATTCAAAATGATTGATTCTTTTCACCCCCCCGGCTATTTTAATTCCTCATAAATTACCATTTCATATTTCAACTTCCAATTTCCCGATCAAGGATTCAACCATGATGATATAAAGAAGAGGATAAAGGGGGTAGTCTTGACATAACCCCTTGCTTCCTTTGACAAAATCAATTGGTATCCCATTAACAAGAGAATAAATCTAGGGATTACATATACAATAAGAGATCCACCAAATAAAAGAAGAGAAAAAACCATATTTATGCATGACATCAAAAATAAAATAATGTCTCACCCTATCATATGCATTTTCCACTTCTATCATTACTATATCATACCCTTCTCTTTATTTAATCAACGTGAATTGATGGATTCTTAAACCAATATAATATTATCCATGATTTTTGTCTTTTGAACCCTCCTTGGTTATTTGAAATAACTTTAGAAAGATCATTTTTCAATCAATTTTCTATAATCTTGGCTAACATTTTACAAGAGGCATTGCATAATGAAATATGTTGAAATTGGGAAAAATATGAAGGATTTACTTCCTTTGGGATGAGAGAAAGAAAAGCTAAATTAGTAACCACACCTACTCTATAGGAATTTTGAATATATTGTAACATCCTATTGAGATCAACTTCGATTATTTTACAAAATATGTAGAAATGGATTGTGAATACATCCATCCCACGAGCCTGATCTAGATCAAATCCCCAAATTGTTGTATGAATATCTTCCTCGATGATTTCCTTACCAAGTATGAATTTTCCTCCTATGATATGACCGTAAGAATATTCTCAAGAATGATTTTTGTTTTGTTGCGATAAACTCCATCATTATATGTATATAGTTCCTCAAAATGATCTTGATTTTCATTCTTGACCAGTGCAAATTCTATAAGTATTATTCCATACTCCAAAACTATCTGTTTGACATTATTTCAAAGAATCTTATCCTTTGCTTTCTTATGGAAATCATCTATGTTCCTGTCTCTTTATTTTAAACATAAGTAGTGAGATTTTAGTGTAACACACTTGATCCCCTAAACCCTACTTAGTATGGTGGGATGTCAAAAATCCTCCTTCCACTACACTTATGATATTGGATATTTTGACCATTGGTAGGAACTCTACTCACAAGGAGAATTCCTCTGGGTTTCTCTACAAGCTGAAACGATCTAAGGTTTTCAGGCCTGGCCCTCCACAATGCCATCGTTCATATGTGGTTGTCACATAGAATCCTCCACATCATTTGAACCAATGTATATGGTGGTAGTTATGCCATCATGGAAGTGACATGTCCTTAGATACGTCACCCTTCCTTAAAAAACCTATGGCGGAATACACCACGCAATCCAAGAAGGAAACTTTCATGGGTGAACAACTTGGACTCACTCAACTTGAGCTATATTGATGGACAATAGTGGGTCAGGTTTATTCCCATCAATAAGATAGGTTACGCAACCCCCAATATATTCCTCTTTCCATTCGTTTTGATAATCTTTCTTCTGACAGATCCAATGGCCAGGAACTAGGAAAATCAATGGTCCTCATCCACTCAATATTTCTCCATTGGGAGATACTCACTCTTCACAACCTCCTGGTTTTCCCTCACAATTATTTTCAAAAAATAATCTTTTGATGGAGCCAATGGTCATATGATCTCCACATCTAATAATTAGGGATCTATCAAACATAAGATTTGTTCTATGGTTAAATGATACTACCCCTTCGATAGGCTTATTCCTTCAGGTTGGACCCCCATGATATCTAACAACTTATATCTCATTGGTTGAATCACTGACATTTCTATGATTCTTACAACTCTCATATTTTCTTCATCGTGTTTATCTAATCGAAATTTCCTTCCACTCATTTTAGGTGGATCTTTCTGAGCTCCACCTTTCTGATAGGCTTATCGGCTTCATACCCAATAAATATACGTTCTATATGTCATCAGCCTACCCTCCCGGTAGATATACGACTCTCATCGACTCAAAATTTCCCCATCAATAATTTCCCCTTGAAATCACTTCCAGGTTTTTCCAAAGTATTATCATTTCGATAGGATTCTCTGAATCCCATATCTTTGACGAATGGTCGGGATCGATTCTTCACACCAGATCTCAGACTGTGGTTCCTTCTTGGGTTTTAGAAGGAATTCAATAGGATTAATGGGAATTTCATGGAATATCGGCCCATGTCCTTCTTTATCACTATCTTTGAGGGTTATATCTCTAATCCAAATACACTTTCATGCACTTCCTTAATACATAGGTGACACTTCACCGTATCCCTCGTAGAGACGATTTTCATATCCTGCAAGTTTCCCATTCAAAGGCTTAGGGAAACAAGGGGTTGTAGGCCTTCATTGGACCTCCCCTAGACATTCAGTTTAGATAATCAATCAATATTTTAGAATACATTACATTACACCATTAAAACTTAGATTTTTCATATTCAATTAGCATATAAGGCTACCATTGAGAACATAATGAAATTCATATTCATTAATAAACACTTACTAGATAAATTAAGAAACACTTAGTTGTTTTAGTTTAAACTTCAACCAACCAACTAATTGAGGGCGAATTCCTTTCCACATAACTATAGGCTCTGCCAAACTTTTTCCTTTCTACAACAAGCCACCCCCATGTCAGGCCATGATACCACTAGGGGACTCTCACAATTTGATTTCTAGGTTATGGAATTCATCAGGGAGGTTACTATCCTCCACTTCACTAACAACAATAGAAATCCCTCATTTCCATTGATCTCAGGGCCTCCACATGCTTACCAGGTGCCTTCCCAGCTATATTTCCTCTAAACAAGCGAGTCTCTTCTCTACTACGCAGTCCCTCAACACCCTCCCCTTACTAGTGCTAGTTTATTTCCAGCCAACACCAAATCGTGGATCTCTCCACTCCAGTTTTGATATTGGTATTCTTTGTTCCAATGTTTACCATTCATGTCTTTGGAAGCTTATTATTTTCCTCATGAAAAATTCCCATGTTTCTCTGCTCAGGTCTATGTGAAGGAATTATGTCTTCTCCTTTGTGGTTCCATACACATTGTTTGTGCGTGTCTGTGACTTCTTCCCACTCATTCCTTTTCCTAACCTAAAAAAATGTTTTTTCCATGGGTTCCCCAACACGATTGTTCCAGAATCAATCCCCAAGATCAAGCTCTCAGATCTAAGGGGCAATTTTAGGTACTTCTAGCTGAAAACTGCAATGGACCCTTCACTCCTTTGAGTACAGGTTCTAAAGGCAGTCATAACTACTCCAACTACCTGATATAATGCCATTAACATATTTCTTATGGATAGGGTAATTCATACAGGTTAGTCATTAGAGGTCATGTAGGTGTAGGTTGAGTTTCTAGGAAATCTCCCTATTTTCCTCATATAAAATTCCCACTTTATGCCTCACCATATCCCACTCAAGGTATCATTGCTAGTACTACAAGGCTTCCCTCTTAGTTAGTTGGTTGGTGTTTTTATTAACATAAAACAAAATTAAATTCTTCATTAATTACAATGTATGAAGCCTTAAGAATAAATATATAATTAGGGGAAAAATGGGAGTTACATTCTCCTCCACCTTCAGGAAACATCATCCTTGGTGTTTTTAACACCATATACATAGTTTATATAGAAAAACATGGCTATGCCATCCTCATGGAATCCTCCATTTCCCAAGTGGCCTCATCTTCTCCAAATATCTTCCATTGCACCTTGACCTATGTAATGGCTTGGTTCTAGAGTAATGTCTCTTTTCTTGTCTAGGATGAGTCGAGGATTAGGATGAGATTCTCCCTCTAGTTCGACATATATCACATGAAAATAAATAATGTGATTAAAATTATTAATATACTTCTTTAATAAGGATACATGGAATACACTGTGAGATTTAATAGTAGGTGGTAGACCAAGTCTGTATGCCACTGGTCCCACTCTTCCTAGGACTTCAAATGGTCCATAATAGTGAGGTTCCATCTTGGCAAAATATCTCACTCTTACGGATATACTTTTGGGTTTCACCCTGATATACACATGATATCCCACCTCGAATCCCTTATGAGTTCTTTTTTCTACCTGCATAGATTTTCTATGTATCCTGGGTTGCTTTTAGGTTTTTCTTTCTCCTAACCACTTGATATTCCATTTCTCTTAATAGGTCTAAGTTTGATCTTATCCATTGGATTGTCCCAACTAATTAAAATGTTTCACTTCCTTCCATACAGAGCCTCAAATGGTTTCATATTCAACGACTCTTGATAACCATTGTTGTAGGTAAACTCTTCCAAAGGTAGATATTCTTCCAATTGCTTGGGCTAATGCACGACGTGCATCCTTAACATATCTTCCAACACTTTATTTTCCCTCTCGATCTTCCAATATATTTTGGCATGGTAGGCTATGTTGAATTCTAGTTATGTTCTAAAGCTCAAAAATAATCATTTCCATAAATTTGATGTGAATTTTGCATCACTATATGAAATAATGGTCTTGGGCATACCATGCAACATGAAAATTTCTTTCATAAAAACATTAGCAAGATCTATAGATTCAAAAGTGGGCTTGATTGGAATAAAATGAGTTTCCTTTCTTGGCTTATCCACCATCACAATGATTGCATCATGTTACTTAACTGTTCTTGGAAATCCTGTGATGAAGTCCATGGATATAATCTCCCACTTCCATTCTAGGATTTGTAATGGTTGCAATAATCCTTCCAGGTGCTTATGTAAAAGTTTGACATGTTAACACTCCAAACACTTTGCAATATACTCTAAAATGTCCCTTTTATTTCCTGGTCAATAATGTAGTTGTATTACTATTGTTGTCATTTTTTGGTAACTAGGATGACCCACATAAGGTATCCTATGAAACTCATACATAATGAGATTTTTTAGCTATATTGAATCAGGTACATACAAATTGTTTTTATACAAAAAAAACTCATATATTGTGAGATGATATTACTCATGCTTCTTCATGTTTGGCTCTTGTTGCAAACTTTCATTTACTAGATTAAAATGTTTATCACCTTGCAAGAGAATTATGATTCTCTTTTTAATGTTAGACTCACACACACTTTCTATTGTTGGGTGCAGTGTCTACACACTTTGGTTGAGTGCATTTTCCACTTGATTTTCTTTTCCTTTTATATGTTTGATCTAAAAATAAAACTCGTTGATAAATTTCATCCACCTAGCTTGTATGGAATTCAATCGTGGCTGATCAAATAGATACTTAATTCCATAATGATCTGTCATCAAGACAAATATCCTTCCAAGAAAGTAATGTCTCCACATCTTTAACATGTGCACGATAGTTATAAGATTCAAATTGTGGTTGACATATCATTGTGCTTTCTCATTCAATTTCCTTAATTCATAGAGAATTGTGTGTCCCTCTTGCATAAGGACTCCACCAAGTCCTTCCTTTCAAGCCTTAGTGCAGACTAACAAATATTTCTCTAGGTCTACAATCTATAAGACAGGGGCACTAGTTAAGAGGTGTTTTAGCTTTTTAAAGTTGGCCTCACATTCTGCTAACCATGCAAACTTCATCCCTTTCCTCTACAATGAGGTAATAGGATGACTAATTTTGGAAAATCCATTAACAAACCTCTTATAATATCCTTATAATCCCATGAATGATCTTACCTTCCTTACATTCCAATGGGAATGCCAATCCATGATGGCCTTGATATTTTCTAGATCTATAGTCACCCCCTCTTATAATATTGTGTGACCCAAATACTATATTTCACTTTAGAAGAAGTCACATTTACTATATTTGTTGTATACATGGTCATATATTAGCACTTGTAGCACCATTATAAGATTCTCTTTATGCTCTTCCTTGGTCTTGGAATATACTAGGATACCATCAACAAATATAAGGATGAAATTGTCAAATTATTTGTTGAGAATGTTGTTCCCCAAGGACATAAACATGATTGGTTCATTGATAGGTCCAAAAGGAACCACTAAAAAATCGTAGTGTCCATGCCTCATTCTAAAAGTTTCTTTGTGTATGTCTTCATCCTTAATCCTGACTTGGAGATATCACGATCTCAATTAAATTAAAAAAAAAATTATAACTCCTCTGAGATGATAAAAAAAACATTAATCATGGGCAATGGGTAATTATTCATCATGGTCATCTTGTTCAACTGTTGATAGTCTATACAAAACCACAAGGTACCATCCTTTTTTTTCACAAATCAATGGTGCTCCTCATGAGGACACAATCAACCTAATATACTCTTTATCCACCATTTCATTTAATTTCCCCTTCAACTCCATTAGCTCTGGTGTGATCATTATGAAGTGTACTTTATATGATGGTACCATTGTTGGTACATGGTCAATGGAAAAATTGAGATCTCTCTTAGGAGAAAGTCCAAGTACATCCTATGGGAACACATCTTTAAATTCCTACAACACCAGGTGATCCTCAATCTTTATCTTGTTATTTTGTGTTGCATTAAGTATTTGTATTGCATACAATAGAGACCCTTTTTCATATAAAATTCTTGAGTTGCAATGCCAATATGTTCCTCACCAATACATTCTTTTGAATGTCTTGCAACACCCTCGTGTTTCCTTCATTGTCTTCACACTCCAAGGTCTTGTCATGGCAGTTCAATAATGGACAACTAAGCAGTCTATGCCTACCAGCACATCATATCACCCTAAAGTTAGGATGTTTGAGGTCTCTTGTATATGCAGTCCACTCACTTCAAATGAACATTCCTTAATCACTTCTATTATCTTTCATTTAGTCATTGTGTCTAACTAAACTAACCACGATTTCACATGATTTTTCCTTTATAAAGTACATGCTTCAACAACTTGGGGAAAAATATAGGTAAGGTTAGAACCAGGGTCAATCAAAACAAAAATGGGTTGTTTGGAAATTATACCTTCTAGCTCGACCAAAACATCTTCGTGGTCTTCTTGCCTATTCTCAACAACTGCATAAAGTTTTGGCACATTTTTTGCCACATCATTAACAATAGTAGCCTTCTAAACATGGTAAAGTCTTTTACTATCATGGTGTCTGTGAGGGAAGTATCTAAATATATGTGCCTCTCCACAACTCCAACATTGTAGAGTCCCTTTATTCAACTCCACTACCTTCTCCCTTACCTATTTTGTTGGAATTTTCCCACTTTTAGATGGAAAAACTACTGGTGCATACTTCTAGTAGGATGACCAAACTAAGAACCTCTTTTCAGATTCTTATATTGGGATGGTTTAAATCCCTTCCTTTGAAATATAGCCTTATATTTTCTCTTCCAATCCTTAAGAGGCTCCCGCCTATGCTTGGATTTGTCATAGAAATACTTGGCCTTCCTAATGGAATATTCCAACATCTTAGGCTCATCAAAAGGAATCCTATCTTGGTATGACTGTGGTAATCCACTAAGGAAGCATTGTATCCTTACTTTCTCATCCTTGAAGTAGGAAATATGCCTCAATAACTCTAATAAAATCTTGGCATAAGCATCTATGGTAAGTTTTCCTAACTTATGTTCATGGAACTCCTTAATATTACCATCATAATACTTGTCTGATAAGTATGCCTTCCTAAAATATTTCTTGAACTATTTTTAGGTGTAAGGCATGTGCATACAGAGCCTCATAAGAATAAATATAAATACATAAATTCATTCTAATTTACTTCTTTAGTTACTGTTCTAGAATAATAATAATGTTCAACAATATAATAATGGGCAGTATAAAAATGAACAACAACATAATGAGCATAATGAACAACACTATAAGGGGATGCATAAGGTATTTACCTCAACCTGATGTTGAACTTGAAGATGATGATGTTGAACCTGAAGTTGATGGATCCTGCCCAAACTGAGTAACCTCCCAACCAACTAGGAACAACCTCTTTGGATCCCTATCTCCAGGAATCCTTATGGTTTTTTGGCCCCCGAGACCAAAATTCCCAACAACAACGGTGCCCCTGTGAGAGTCCTCAAGAAAAAGTGTAAGAAAAACTATTGCAACCAAAATTGTTTCCTCCCCTCCTCCTTCTTCCTCTCCCAATTTTCTTACCTTCCATAAAACCAAAAATATCACCAAACCCAAAAGATCCCCCTTCTCAAGTTCTCCCTTCTCCCTTATCTTCCTCCCTCAAATCCATTTCCTGAACCGCCTTACCTCCTATTAATTTCTCAACCACCTTATCCCTCCCATTAATTGGTTCAACTACCAATAATAATAATTGTATAATAAAGTGTCCAAAAATCTATTTTAATAATTCATTAAACTAATATTTATCATTCATGATAATTAAATATTTAATTAGGGTTGTTACATTAGGTCAACTTTATTTCCTGTAATCCCTTAAATCCCTTCTACTCTTCCCACCATATGGAATCTTCTCCATTGATATTACAAATGGCTATCTTTGGTTTGGTATTTTCTAAGTAATTATGCACTCAAAAATACTTCCTTAATCCTAACAACCAAGTCTTCGCCTCTTCTCCTTGATTGATTTCTCCATCAAAGGTAGGTGAATTTTA
>ML816639.1:0-12575 GCA_009831015.1 Picea engelmannii
TAAGCTCACCTTCCTTGGATTTCTCTCAAGAGTAACTTGGTGAGTTTGAAAAGCATACTAGAGGCATTGGTTCCAAACTCTAAAAACATATGGGCTACGATGGACAAGGGATAGGTAGGAGAAGACAAGGCATCTTGAGGCTCATTATAGTTACAATGTGGGTCAAGCGTGAAGGTCTAGCATTTGATGGAAAAATGGAAAAGCCCATGCCTATGAAGACCACTTTTATGAAGGCTAAAGACATGCCGGAGTTGGCTTTCTCATCAGGAGAAATAACAAAGGTAAGTGAAGGTGGTATCCCACTACCACTTGAGCCTTCTTGTGACATATTGAAGGAGGGTAGCGATGAGAAGAGCTCATTGAGTCAACCTACACTTACATTCAAAGAAAGTAGTAAGAAGATAAACTAAGGCAAGAAGAATAAGAAGACCAAGAGGTTTGCCTCAAACAAGACATTCCTTGTTTGTCACTGCTACAAGAAGAGAGGTCATAACACTACCAATTGTTGGTACGTGAAAGCATGCTCATGTTGTTGAAAAAAATACCATCGTGAGGTAGCCTGTTGGGATGAGCAAGGCACATGCCACAAGTCATATTGGTTTTAGAGGAATAATGGTGAGAAGACTTTTCCAAATGAACAATAAACTCAGAGGCATAGGAAGAAAATGACAATCTCAAGTAGTCTTTGTTATCCCCTAACCTAGGGATAACTAAGGAGATTATGTCTCGAGGCCCACAGGTCCTAGACATGGAGTACCGAGAGCCATATCGACTTGAGCATGGCCCTGGAGGGTCCATCCTTTCATTCTTTAGTGCCTCCACTTTGTTAGCAGCAACAACATCCATCACCTCGACTTGGTCTTGCAACATAGATGGTTCTTTCTCCATGAGGTAATGAGTCCGAGTATCATGGTATGTGTCACTTTGATCCTCATAACCTTTGAATATGTGCATTTAAATCGTTTTTCTTCTAACGAGTACTTGGACTTTATGATTTTCCACTTGACCATACCTGGGGGGAATGACATGATGCCCTGGTAAGCTGGTTCCCATAGGGTTTGAGTTGCCACTGGGGGGATTCATGAAAAGCCATCGTCCTCTCCCACCATACTTTCCACTTTCCATCTTTCTCCTGCTCATCCATCCCCTTACACTGGTCCGGGCATTGGGTTGGCCAAATATTTAAGGGTTGTACCTTAACTTGTGGGAAGAAGGGGCTAAAGGCCCAAGGGGTAAAAGTAGATGGAAAAAGATAAAATCCAAATAATGAAAACCTTGAGATGCTTTGCCCAGAGATCCCTGAGAAATAAATATAAATATTCTCAGCAAGAAACAGAGGGACCCATAAAAAAAATAAAACAAGACCTAATCAAAGGATAGGGTGTCTCATCATGAGCCAACCTATTCGGTCCATGGGCATGTAGTGGTATGACACTACCAATAGTTGGTCACCATGCCATGGTAGTGGCTCTTGGTGGCATAGCCAAGAGAAAGGGGGTCTCATCATGAGCCAACCTTCTCATTTTCGTCAAATGCTTGTGGGTAACATTGCCACCACTGGTCACCACGCCAGGGCAGTGTACCCTAACTGGATTCTTGAAAGAAAAATCAATAAGAATAAAGACAAAAGGCATGAATGGGCTTGGAAACATTTGCATCCATGACAGGTGCAACTCACCCTCTATAGAGGCACCCACAGGTAAGCCGTACATTTCCCTACTATCATTGCACCCCTTGCCTAGACATCCCTTACCACCTCATCCACTCACATGGCCTAGGTTTGACTTCTCCTAGAAACATCCCACATCTAATGAGCATTAGCCCAATAGGATGTCCTAGTGTTTCCTCGAAATTTGGCTTGTAGATTAGTATAATGTCTTTGAGCACGTGTCCAGGGTAAAGGGGGTTTTATGCACTTGTTTAATAAAATTGATGATTATATGTGATTGACATTGCTATGATCCCTGTGACTTATGAGCCCATGGAGGGCGTATTTTTTGATGTTACAAGACCACACCTTATGGACAGGTACACATGGGGAGATGATTAGTTCAGAACTCCATGGGGCTAAAATCCCTCCAGATGGATGCTGAGACCCCAGTAGGGGGCATAGACAGAGCATAGGATTGCATCAGAGAGAGAGGAGGATGTTTCACTAGGGGCAGCCTGGTAGGCCTAGACCCAGGGGGTTGTGAACTTTCCATCATGATGTAGGCCTTGGAAGGCCCGTGACGTCACCCATGTCACCCATGATGTCATCCAACGTTTTGTGAGTTTTTGAAGGCAGTTGTGTGCCATGTGGCAGGCTCTTGAGGCCCCGAAAGGCCTAGCGTTTTGCTCCAAGAGGCCAACGTTGCCCAAAAAAGGCCTAACGTCACCCTAAAAGGGCATGACATCACCATAGCAACTTGATTTAGGGTTTTAATTGTGACATTTAATGTAAAACTATATTTTTGATGTAAACTGGTCATGTCGGCCTTTTTTGACCTAAATGTAATTAAAGGTCAATGATATTGTATAAATAGAGAGTTTAAACTATCATTTTTTCATCATCTTTCACTCACACTTGTCTGAGGTCTGAAATTTGTGCCCTCTCTAGGGTTTATTGACTAAAATTTAGTGTGCACTTGTTGAAGGAAGGTTATTTTTGGTGTTTTGGGCATTTTCTTGGTGGAAAGTTTACAACTAGGTGATGTGCTAGATTATGCTTGGTGAATGTAAGTAAAATTCTGCAATTCTTCTTTCCTTTGAATGGTTATAGTATCTTTACTTTGCATTTTGCTAAAGATTATGAAATTGCTAGCCTAAACCCTAGGAAATCAAGCACATGTTATTGTCCTTGTTTTAATTTGCTATCCACCTACTAGATTATGTCAAGAAGACGATTTTCCTTGAAGCTTTGTTAGAGGCCTTGCCTTTTCAACTGTAATGTTCCTGACTTGGCTAGTCTAGGAAACACTGCTAATGTGTGTGTAGGATTAATCGTTTACAACATATAAATAATCATACAAATAACAAATGCTACAAAGGACTGCAAAGTTTATATTATGATATCTCTGCAGAGTACAAAGGCCGAATACGGCTAAATAAAATGAATCACTCGGCTAGATAAAAAGACAAAAGTATCTTAGCCGGAATACAATAAGAAAACTAAATGATAATAATCGATAATAGATGAACACTGCGGGATCAATGGATGAGCTGGAACTATGGCAACTCGTACGATAATTGCTAGAAGTCTGGAAAGTTTTCCCTAGCGGCTATACCTCTCGGAATGGCATGGAAACTGTCCCAAATGGTGCGCCATTCTCTATCTCACAGTCTTGGTAACTGATCGACCCCTCTACTGGTGGGTCTGGACCTCATATGGACCCCCTGGGGGAATGTGCCCCTCTCTCACTAGAAAAATGCATCCTAGTGATTCCACCATTGGAATCAGCCAAGATATATCTCAAAATGATTGCCTTGGTCTACTGGGAAATGGGTCGGAAGGGTTTCCCTGAATCTGATCTGATGCTCGCTCGGGAATCCCGAATGTGTCCGCCAAAAGTGTTGCACTTCCAAGTTTGGAAAATCCACCCCAGATGATTACTCCATCGGAATCTGATGAGGAACTAGACAAAATATGCACCGTGCCTTCCTCTCAATTGGGTCGGAGGGGAATCTATGAATCTCCTTGGATGGGACAAATCGATTCCCTGAACCTCCTCAGGAGTTGCACCCTCACCTTGGATAAGTGCGCACTTGCTACTGGACCCTGTGTAACTGCTGCTGAAGAATGATGGAAGACTTGTGTGATCTTCCCGATGACTAGGGTGTGTCTCTCAACACCGAAATCAACCAACTGGTGTCTTCCTCCTGGAATCCACTGAACTATCTCTCCTGAGATGCGCCTCTCTCCTCGATGACAAGTCATAATCTACATAATGATGAATTAGGTTGCTAACTCTTCCCTTATAGCTTTCCAAAACCCTAAATCACTACTAAAACCCTAATTCACTGTTGACTTCTAATTTTAGCTCATTTGTTCTATTTTCAGCTCCTAATGACTTAAAAGCGCTTTTAACCATTTTTAGCTCAATGTCACTTTCCGAACATAACACCTTTGACTAGAGTGACCTCTAGTAACCTTGTTTACCCCTTTTCTGGCCCTGGCTATAGTCTAACGGGGCGGTTTAGACCATTAATCCTCCTCTATGGAGCTCCTATTTGGAAAGAGATATTATAGTCCTCCCTTCCCGAAATTGCTTGTTCTCAAGCAATACCAGTCCAGGGTGTTGCAACACCTGCTCGCTCTCCCAAGTAGCGTCCTCTAGTGGAAGCCCTCTCCATCTGATCAAACTCTCTCTAATGACCCTGCTCCTCAGTTTTCACTCCCAGAACTCCAAAACCTCCTTCAGAACCAACTCCAACTATCCCTCCTCATCCAATGGGGGAAGCTCCTCTGATGTGCTAATGAATTGTCCCACTGCCTTTTTGAGGCAACATACATGGAAGACGTTATGAATCTTTCTCCCCTCTAGAAGATCTAACTCATAAGAAACCTCACCTACTCGGCGCATGATCCTGTAAGGGCCATAAAATCTGAGCTTGAGATTCTCGGCCCCATTCTTCTTCAGAGATGATTTTCTGTAAGGTTGGAGTCTCAAGAAAACCAAATACCCAACCTCAAAGCTGCGCTCTATCCTGTGCTTGCCCACACTCACCTTCTGTCGGTTTTGTGTCGTCTGCAGGTTCTCTTTCAACAACTTGAGAATATCTTGACTCTCTATGGTCCAATCCTTGGCCTTGGGAGCTCTTCTCTCCCCCAAAACTAAGTCTACCAAAGTGGGAGCATCATATCCATACAATGCTCGAAATGGTGTCATACCAATGGACATGTGGAAAGTGGTGTTGTAGCAATGATCTCCTAGATGTAGCCACTTTACCCATGTTCTCTACTGTCCACCTACATAGTTCCTCAAATATCCTTCAACCCACTTGTTGACAATCTCGGTCTGCCCATCTGTCTGAGGGTGATAGATGGTGCTAGGTGTCAGCTCTGTCCCCACCAACTAAAACAAATCTTTCTAGAATGTCCCCATGAACCAACTGCCCCTATCACTGATGATGTTCCTCGGCAACCCATGAAGTCTGAAGACCTCCCTGAAGAATAGCTCAACTACCTGAACTACGTTGTACTTTGTCGGTATGACATAGAAGTGAGAAAACTTGGTCAATTTGTCGACCACTACATAGATACAATCCTTACCCTATACCTTGGGTAGGCCTGTGATGAAGTCCATCGATATACTCTCCCATTTCTGCTCTGGAATGGGGAGTGGTTGAAGTAGCCCCGTTGGAAGAGCATGCTCTGACTTGTTTTGCTGGCAAGTCACACACTCACTGACATGTCTCATAATGTCCTGTTTGAGGCCCTTCCATGAGAACCTCTCCTTGATCTGTTTTTAGGTTTTGAAAAACCCCTGATGGCCTCCTAGTGGTGAATCATGAACTGCTGTGAGGATCTTCTTATTGAGCCCCAAATTTGGCACCAAGTAGACTCTATCCTTGTAGAATATGACATCGTCAATGACCCTATACCTGTCAACCTGTATCTATCCATCCATCACCTCACAAGCGAACTTGTTCTTGGAATATTCCACTAACAAGTGGGATTTCCAATCTGTTGAAATCTCCATCAAAGAACAGGTTGCAGGTCTCCTTGATAGTGCATCAGTCATAATTTTCTTTTTCCCCTTGACATACTCTATGTAGAAGTCAAATTTCTGTACCTTCGTCACCCATTTCTGTTGGCGGTCACTGAGGTCCTTCTGCTCAAGGAAATACTTCAAGCTATTGTGATTTGTCTTGACCACGAATTTGCTGCCCACCAAATATTGCTTGAATTTGGTCAAGGCATGCATGATTTCCAACATCTCCTTGTCATAAATGGAGTACAACCTCTCGGGATGACTGAGCTTCCTACTCTCGAATACAATGGGGTGTCCTCCTTGCATCAAAATTTCCCTGATACCCTCACTGGATGCGTCACACTCTAGTACAAATGAAAAGGTGAAGTCTGGTAATGCCAACACTGGACAAGTGCTCATGAATTCCTTCATGTGATCAAGGGATTTCCATGATTCCTCGGTCCAGATGAAATCCCCACGCTTGGTAAGATCCATCAGCAGTGCTCCAAGATGAGAAAAACCCTAGACGAACCGCATGTAATAGCTGCACAGCCCGAAGAAACTCCTCAACTTTGTTACGTTCCTGGGCGTTGGCTAGTCCATAATGGCCCTGATATTTTCCTGGTGCACCTATACCCCCTGTGCACTAATGATATGGCCTAATTAAAGAAGTTCTGCCATACCAAACTCACACTTGGACTCTTTGGCATATAACGACTGTGCCTTCATGATGCTCAATACCTCATCCAAGTGCCTCATATGCTTCTGCCATGTGTTGTTGTAAACCAAGATGTCATCGAAGAAAACCAAGACTGATTTCCTCAACTGATCCCTGAATATGTGGTTCATGCAAGATTGGAACATAGCGGGTGCATTGGTTATCCCAAATGGCATAACCAGAAACTCGAAATGTCCAAATTGGCATTGAAATGTCGTCTTCTCTAAGTCCTTCTCTCGGATGCTGATCTGGTGATACTCAGAGCGTAGATCAATCTTTGAGAAGAAAACTACCCCATGAAGTTCATCCATCAACTCGTCAATGCATGGGATAGGATATCGGTTCTTGATGGTTTTCTTATTCAAGGCTCGGTAATAAATGCACATCCTCATGGTGCCATCCTTCTTCAAAACTAAGACAACTAAAGAAGCGAATGGGCTGCTGCTCGGTCTGATGTGTCCCATCGCTAGCAATTTCTTGATTGCCTTCTCTATCTCATCCTTGAACCTCCTAGGATGATGATAGGGGGGGTGATCATTAGTTTGGACCCCTCTTCCAACTCAATAGTGTTCTCTGATACCACTGTAATGTTCCTAACTTGGCTAGTCTAAGAAACACTGCTAATGTGTGTGTAGGATTAATTGTTTACAACATATAAATGATCATACAAATAACAAATGTGACAAAGGACTGGAAAGTTTATATTATGATATCTCTATGAAGTACAAAGGCCGAATGCAGCTGAATAAAATGAATGACTCGGCTAAATCAAAAGACAAAAGGATCTTAGCCGGAATACAATAAGAAAACTAAATGATAATACCCGATAATAGATGAGCACTGCGGGATCAATGGGTGAGCTAAAACTATGGTAGCACGTATGGTGACTGCTGGAAGTCTGGAAAGTTTTCCCTGGCGAATATACCTCTTGGAATGGCTTGGAAACTGTCCTGGGTGCTCATGTTGACGTACCTCTTAGAACAACCTTCTTCCTGTCATGGTCTCTGAATTCCATCTCCAAGGTTTGGTAATTGGTGGTGATTTTTCCCAAGGTAATCATCCACTGGACTCCCAACACCACATCTGTGTCAGATAGGTCAACCACATAAAATGTGTCTCTCACTGTGTAGTTGCCTAACTTTACCTCCAAGTCTGGAACTTTGTCTAGACACTCCACTATGTGGCCATCTGCTACTGAAACATCAAACCCCTCAAACTCCTCTGTCTGAAGTGCCCGTCTCGATACTAGTGAAGCGTCGATAAAGTTGTGGATGGCCCCACCATCTATCAGGGAGATTGCCTATTGTCCCTGAATAGTCCCTCTGATATGGAGGGTATCATACTTGGGAACACCAGAAAGGGTTGCTATGACTCCTCCCTTTGCTATTTTCCTCTTATTAGCCTGCTCAGGCGACTGTGGGACTACTGGAGGATGGGCTCCTGCCGGTGTTGGTGGTCTACAGGGAGGATGTTCCTTTGCCTGTGCTGACTCCTCCTCTGAGCTAGTGGATCCATTGTCATGCTCCTCCTCCTCACTGTCCACACTATTTGCTGCCACCTCAATGCAATGAATCTCTTCCTTACCCATGCACCTATGGCCCGGGACCCAAGGGTCTCTACAGTTGAAGCAAATCTTCTTCCTCATAAGCTCTTGCCTAGTATCATCATCCAACTTCTCCTTACCCTTCCATTCTCTCTAGAATGGCTTCTTGTCTCGATCCTTCTGGGGTACGAAGGGTTTGGAAAAGGTTTTAGTCTTTGGCACTGAGTCTTCCAAATATCGAGTGTGAAGGATGGCATCGTGCAAGGTGGGAGGCCTGTATGCCTTCACCCATCCTCTCAAAGGATCTGTGAGTCCCTCTGTGAATAGCATGACCAGCCTGAGCTTTGATATATCTGTCACTTCCACGACTACTCGCTGAAACTCCGTGATGAATGCCTCTGCTGTGCCAGTTTGTCTCAACTGGGCTAGATCCCTGAATTGGACCTCGATATCCCTCCTATCAAACCTTTCCATGAGCCTCTCTGTGAACTCCCTATAGGAGGTGATGCGACTATGACCCAATGTCACTAATCCATGATATCACCACTCGTGTGCCTCACCCTCCAAGTGTAGGGTCACGAAACTGATGGCCTCTGTCTCGGTCATTTGATTGAGCTTGTAGTATGTGTCTAGCTTCAATACCCAAGCTCCGGCGGTGTGTTTGGACGATCCGTTGAAAGAAGGTATGGTGAGTTTACCAACTTTTCATATGAAATCAATGTTATGCCCCTGCTGCTGTTGCGGTCCTCCTCTCTGTGGCTCTCTGGGGCGGTTCCTGAGTCTGAGTCGACAGTACTCGACTAGGGTCATGTCCTGATGGAAGTTACGACCCAATGATGCATACTGCCTATGATATAACTTTGCTATGTCCTTTGCATCAGTGGGTGGCCTCTATGCTATCAACGACTGTGCTTCTACCGAGGGTGCCCTCTGGAAACTGGGAAACAAGGGTCTAGGAATCCTACTTGCAAAGGTGTATGTGTGAGTGGGTGACTGGGGTCTACTGCCTGCTCCTAAGTTCCCTTGTGCTGCATGCGGGGCTTGTGTGTCTGGGGTGCCCACTCTAGCCAATCTATCAACCACCTGAGCCAAGGAATGAGACATGGTCCGCTAACTAGCTAACATATAACTGATAACATGCATGAAAGCTGTCTCTAGTTCCATGGGGCCTTGCCACTGCCCTTTGGTCGCTCATATCCGTCTCCTAGCATCCTCTCTGCCTCATGCTCAACCTCACGCTCTGCCCTTCTCTCTGCTTCTCTGTGTGCCTCTTCATCTTCCTCTGAGCTAGGAGGAAAAGGAGGAAAGTCGGGCCTAGACCTTCTTTCCCTATGCCTATTGTAAGTGACATATTCGTCACCTACATGTTCATGACCCTCTGGGTCTTTTTCTGCACTCATTGTCTTTAGTCACAGGCTGGCATGACTAAATCTCTGATACCACTATAATGTTCTTGACTTGGCTAGTCTAGGAAATGTTGCTAATGTGTGTGTAGGATTAATCGTTTACAACATATAAATGATCATACAAATAACAAATGCGACAAAGGACTGCAAAGTTTATATTATGATATCTCTATGGAGTACAAAGGCCAAATGTGGCTAAATAAAATGAATCACTCGGCTAGATCAAAAGACAAAAGGATTTTAGCCGGAATATAATAAGAAAACTAAATGATAATACTCGATAATAGATGAGCACTGCGGGATCAATGGATGAGCTAGAACTATGGCAGCTCGTACGGTAACTGCTGGAAGTCCAGAAAGTTTTCTCTGGCAGCTATAACTCTCGGAATGGCCTGGAAACTGTCCCAAATGGTGCGCTCTTCTCTAGCTCACAGGCCTGGTAACTGACTGTCCCCTCTGCTGGTGGGCCTGGACCCCGGATGGATCCTCCTATGGGACTGCTCCCCTCTCTCACTAGAAAAATGCGTCCTAGTGCTTCCACTGTTAGAATCGACCGAAATGTATCTCAAAATGATCTCCTTGGTCTACTGGGAAATGGGTCGGAAGGGTTTCCTTGAATTTGATTTGATTCTCGCTTGGGAACCTCGAATGTGTCCACCAAAAGTGTCGCACTTCCAAGTCTGGAAAATGTTCCCTAAATGATTCCTCCATCGGAATCTGACGAGGAACAAGGAAAAATATGCGCCTTGCCTTCCTCTCAACTGGGTCGTAGGGGAATCTATGAACTCTCCCTGGATGGGACAAATCGATTCCCTAAACCGCCTTAGGAGCTGCACCCTCACCCTGAATAAGTGTTCCCTTGCTGCTGGACTGTGTAACTGCTGCTGAAGAATGATGGAAGACCTGTGTGATCTTCCCGGTGACTAGGGTGTGTCTCTCAACATCGAAATCATCCAACTGGTGTCTTCCTCCTGGAATCCACTGAACTATCTCTCTTGAGATGCACCTCTCTCCTCAATGACAAGTCATAATCTGCGTAATGATGAATTAGGTCGCTGACTCTTCTCTTATAGCTTTCCAAAACCCTAAATCACTGCTGAAACCCTAATTCATTGTTGACTTCTAATTTTAGCTCATCTGTTCTATTTTTAGCTCCTAATGACTTAAAAGCGCTTTTATCCATTTTTAGCTCAATGCCACTTTCCGAACATAACACCTTTGACTAGAGTGACCTCTAGTAACCTTGTTTACCCCTTTTCTGGCCCTGGCTATAGTCTAACGAGACGATTTAGACCATTAAGCCTCCTCTCTGGAGTTCCTATTTGGAAAGGGACATTACAACAACACCCTAGCATTATTGCTTCATCCTAGCCATTTTTTCTTCATCCTTGAGTTAGAGAGGAAGGAAATCTACTAAGGCCTAGGGTTACCTACACCTTAGTAGCTAGTTTCCCCTTAGGGTTTGATAATTGGAGCCTTGGGTTACCAACACTCCAATTCATCAACTTCTCTTATATTTAAATATTTTATTATCATTTATCTTCAACATCTGTTGCTACACTTTGACTCCATTTTCCCTAAGAAAGCACTAGTGTAAGACCTCATTTGAGTATTTTGATCAAACAACCTTCAAAACCTACTCTTTGAATAACCTACTAACTACTTCTAACACTAGAATAGCCTAAGTTACTAACTTTGTTGTTGCTGTCACTAAAGTAAGCTATATCCATATTTTGCAACATTAAAAGCATCTAAAAGCAAGTGTTAGAGATGATTTTACATTGCCCTCTTTGCTTTCGAAAAATACTAGCATTTTGCCAAGTTTGTGTTATCATTTTTGGTCATTATTGAAGCATTATTGAGGCATAATTGTGAATGTATTGCTATCTATATTTTTTTGCTATGAATTCTTGTTTACTTCACATTCATATCAACCATTTTCTTTATTTGACAAAGTCTGAGGTTTTATGAAGTACTAACGACAACTGTACTTGCATATATATAGTTTTCTTGTTGCTTTGTTCCGGGCATATACACCTTGACATATTGTCATTTCATTGGTTATAAAACCAAACTTTCTGATCGGTGGTGACTTGTGAGAGGGTATATTTATCTATCAATTTTGACCTTGTCTTCTCAAACCCCCATGTCATCGGGGACATCTACCCTGGGCCTACCACCCTAAATATAAAGAGACATCCTATTGAGGTGACAATGATAGGATAGTCTCCAATTACATCAATTTTCTTTCCTTTTACCTTTCCTTCTATCAAAGTACAAATTGTGCGATAAAAATCTTTACCACAGCACCATGAACGTTTTCCACCACTGCAAGTTCAGTGGACATTGGGAAGCAAAGTGTTGATGGCTTCATTCATAAACTCACCCCATAAACTACACAACCAAGAGAAAAGTGTGGAGAGTGAAGAGCATAGAATATGTAGAGTAAATTGCATCTCCAATTCAAGGAGGTGAAGTTATCAAAGGAGAGATAACAACACAAAAGAATTGCATCACCAACCAGATGGATAACAAATGGATGACAAGTGTAGAGACATTCTAATGGTTGTTTTCAATCTTGCATCAAAAGAATCTGTTCTCGAAGATGTGTTAGAGATTGGTGTGCAGAGGGAAATTGTAATGTTCCCAACCTTCCAAGCTGGGACACACCACACAATCTAAACCAAAAACTACTCTGATACCAAAATGTAATGTTCTATAGTTTATTATTGAACAATACAATCCCAAAATACACTGCAAAAATTCTTCTCTAACACAAGTCCACACAATTTAACCAAAAGTAACACACTCAACCCAAGCTTGATTCATGCCACACCACTTATAACAATAGAAGCAACTCAAATAATTGTGCACGCCAACATGCTGATCACATAGTACAAACATGTGCACAACCACCCTGGTGTCATACACGAATTTTGATTTCCTTGTGCGTGAAATCTAATTCCCTGTATGCACACACGAATTCCAGCCTCCTGATGCACACAAGCTACTTCTTGTGCACCCAAACATTCAATTCTTACCTCAGAGACTCATAACCAATGTCAAAAGATAACTTAATAGGAAAACTAACAATAATTGTCATACTTATGCACCACTACAATATTTAATGACACCACTACCTTACATGTGTAAGCATTATTAAACAAAATAACGAAAATTACTTATATGTGATAACATACAAGAATTAACCCATGTCAAACATAGATAAATAAGCA
>ML816639.1:14728-26179 GCA_009831015.1 Picea engelmannii
GTGACATATAATTCACTAAAAATTGGCACACTTTCACTCACACACAAAAGTCACTTATCACTCACATAGCTTCTTCTTGAAATGTGGAGGTCAAAGTAAGTTTCCTCCAAAGGGATTCCGAAAACACCCCACCCTTTTCTTGATAAAACTATCCACTCCTATTTTAATCAACGAGGTTGGTTTACACCCCCAACCTCCCAAAACAACTACATATAAAATCTTTCTAAAAACTCACTAAGTTTTCCTCCACAGGAGGTGCCAAAAGAATTTTTTTAGTCTAGGTAGGATTTCGGGGATAAGCATCCAAATAACTCCCCGTTATCTAGTTCTCACATTGTCAAAACCATAGAAGTTGTCAAATAGGGAACTGGAAATCCTCCAAGTCAAGTGTTCCTAACACCACAAGGCAGGGAGATACCTATGAAGGGTTGAAGGCTGAGGTCCAGTTGTTCTGTGCGTCCCCCCTTGAGGCACCCACCTCTTGGACGGGATCCAACCCGTGACCCATTTCTTAGGCCGAAAATCTAAATTCCACACTTTGACCGAGGTACCTAGTGACCAAATTTTAGGACATCTACCCAGGTGGCAATTGTGGGCTGCAATTGCACCTTGATTGGATTTTGTGTGGCTATTGGGAAATATCGCCAGCTCTTTTGGGATATGCCCCCTTTACCCCTCATTATAACCAATTATTTCATCCTTCACTAGTTTATCTTCTAGTGACTTCAGACCCCACTGTTGAGTACTATTGGAAGGTCCAGTGCTATTTGAGAGGAAGGACGTTACATATTCTAAGACACGATCATTTGTTTTCTTTTGATTCCCTACGTGGAAAAAACCCACTTACCCAGATATATGCTTCTTTTTCAAAAGCATTTTATGTATGATGCACCTCTGATTACAGTTTGATTTGGATATATATATTGTGTAAAATTCAACGTTTCCACTTCAAAGGCTCTTGTTTCTTTATTACTCTCACCACCATTTACACACATTCACACATCTAGTCGAACATCATAAGGGACCCATAGAATCCCCGTCGTTCATGATGCTTGCTAAACCTCCCTCCTATCTTAGGGGGAGTGTTTGGTCTTGCCCACTCATCAACACCACCTTCACACACTCCTGTAAGTGCTACTATTTTAGGATCATCTTTGCTTGGTTCTACATTACTTAGGTCCACTTCCCAAGGTCATTCGTACACTCGCTCTCCTTTACACGGAAGCGGGGGACCAACTTCCTCTCAAGGGGGAAGCACCAACCCACCTAGCCCCCCTCAAGGGTCAGGTTCAAAACACACTCACACCATGGTCGTAGTTAATCCTCCCCCCCCACTACAGATGCCATATTTGGCCTCTCTCAACATACCGGATTTAAGAAAACTCACCAACGATCCTATATTGCATGCTCCCACATGACCTGCAATGCCCACCAAACTACATTCAGACATACCAAAGTTTGAAGGAAAGGCAGGCGACGATCCTGCCAACCATGTCATGACCTTTCACCTATGGTGCTCTTTTAATAGCATTATGGATGATTCCATTAGACTGTGATTATTTCAATGCACACTCACTGGCCCATCTACCAAATGGTATGTAGAAGAAAAATCAGGGTCCCACGCGACTTTTGAGTCCTTGGCCAAAGCATTCTTGACCTTCTTCCAATTACCAATTCACCATGACAATGGTCTAGAACTACTTTCTAGTTTCAAACAAACCTCAGCCACACATATCATTGACCACATTCATGAGTGGCGTAGGCGATGTAGTTTGTTCAAAGCAGAAACCACCAAGAAACAGTGTCTCGACTGGTTTCTTAGATCACTTGTCTCTCTCCTCGGTAAGGATGTAGCTTCCACCTTTCCTCAATCTGAAGAGGAAGCCATTAGTAAGGCTCAACAATATGACCTCATCTATGCACAGTCAGAGTACTTATACACTATACTTCCCAATATTCCAAAACCTGTGCCATTTGGCCAAGACAAACCTGGGATGTCTCACTTAGCAGATGGACTGATTGGTACCACCACTCACCACGGTCCACAACCCCAACCACCACCGATGTATGGAACACCACAATACCCGCTGGCATACAGGGGCACTTCTCTTTACCCCCCACCCCTTTATCACCAACCATACCCTGTTGCTATACCGCCACCCATTAGTGGACCACCACCGACACCCCCCCATACATCCACCTCTTCAAACGAACTATGGTACCCCCTCTACCTCAGCTTATAGTACTAGCGAAAGCACTACACCTTCCTATGTACCTTATGGATCGTTACCACCATAGAATCTGTACTTCCCATTTCCTGGTCCCCCACAATGCATGGCTCCCCCCCATCCTCATGCGGGGGTGAATTTATTTCAACCCTCTGCCATTCAACAATACCAAAATTTTGAACAGTTGAATACGGCCAATCCGACCCATCCATTGACCAATGCCAAAAAGAAAGGATGAAACAGGAACAACAACAACCCAGGTCAAGGTGGGAATCAACCCCAACAAAACCAATCCACTGGGTTGCAACCAGAACCAAGGGAATCAAAACCCCCAGGGGGGAAATAATAATAGGCGCCAAGGGAGAAATAACAATAATGTTAAAACCAACTTCCCTTGTGCCCTTTGTGGTGATTTCGGACATTACACTCATCATTTCCCCCAAATCACTGATTTCAAATGGTTGAAAGACTCTGGTAGTCTTCCCCATCCTCCAGCACTGCCTGCCCCTCAACAGGCACCACAACAATACATGCAACAACCCCCTCCTGCCATGCTACAGAATCTTATTCCACATCAAGGTGTGATAAATACCCAACAGGACACACAACATCCCCCACTTCAGGTAGGACAATACCTCAACCCCAACAATCCAACAGATCACAGAATTCTCCTCACTAGTGAGGAAGAAATCCTTCTACAAACACGTAATCGTCAATATCATGCACCCATTGAGTCTCCTCCCATCCCTCCAGAGACAAACCCTACATCGACGGGACCCCCATTGGTGATTCCTCGCCCTACCGCCGAGCCACCTCTTCGCATCCATCGCATCCCATTGCGCAGGAATGTCCACAACCCACAGTCTAGGGAAACTCATAACTATAGTTTGGTAGACGACTTAGCACAATCCCCAGTGGCCATGTCAGTTTTGGAAGTCCTCCAGACTTGTCCCACTTAGCAGAAATCATTACTTTCCACCTTGGGGGTAGTCGACCCCGCAGATACCCGACTCATTACCTTTGATCTTGACAGCGGAGAACCTCGCCTTCCCACCTTGATCAAATACCAGTAAAAATACGGAACATCATAGTTCATCGGTGTATCATCGATGAAGGTGCATCTACATGCATTATGTCCAAAACTGTATGGCAGAAACTTGGTTCCCCCGAACTCATACCCTCTGCCATCATGTTACGAGCTTATGACAGACGACCATCATCTCCTGAAGGGCTCTTCCAAAATTTCCTCGTCGAACTCAGGGGAAAGACTATTCTCATCGACATAGAAGTTATCGACGCCCCACTCGATTATAATATCTTGTTCGGTCATAGATACATGTACGCTATGAAGGCAGTGGCATCTTCCGTCTTTCGAACAATGATGTTCCCTCACAATGGGAAGATCGTTACCATTGACCAAGTCTCACATTACGAGCCTAATCCATCTGCCAACATCGATAACATTCTTCCTCTCATCCACACGAGCCACGACGCATACCCACTCGTAGAGATGGGTCCAAGAATTTTCAAAGATCCATCATTGTTAGGAACTTACCATGGAGCACCACCACTCCTTCATATTTCCAATCAAGTATGCATCATATCATCTAACGAAACTCACACAGAGGATACCCTTCCTCCTACAGAGGATTCTATCATATCTAATGTCCCACTCGTCACATAACTCCCCCCTCAAGAACCTCCTGCACACTCGTCGACCCCACCAGTCCACGATTCCACCTCTCCCCAAGGACATATCCCAGTTTGGGAGATAGTCCCCCAAGCCATCACCCAAATTCCCTTCTTTTACCCTCCACCAGGCATCGAAGCTTTCCAAGTAGCCGCAACACTCACCCTACCTAATATGGTGTTAGCAATCCCAGTTTGGTATTTACACCCACCAGAAATGGTCCCTCGACCATCCCTCCCCCCCCAAAAAGAAGGAATCCCCATGACGATTCCCATACTTACTCCCACCACACCCCCACTCACTAACCCCCCTGCCACAGCTGGGGGAAGGAGAAAGAAGAAGGATCCCACAACTCCACTTCCTCCACGCATCCAACCTCCTTGCGCACTATGTGAGAAAGAGGGACACCAAACCAACAACTTCCCATCTCTACCAGAGTTACAGAATTTGATTCCACTCAATCAAAATCCCCCAACACTCGCCACTACAGCCAGTCTTGCCACTACCACCCCCCATTCCAGTAGTAAAGGGTTGCAGACCAAATTCGCTTGTGCTATATGTTCAGAATATGGCCATTATACCCACCATTGCCCAACACTGCCACACTTTTGACAAACATTAGCCGCAGTACTCCAGAGCTTCCAGAGCAACCCCAATCCTACTACGTCCTCCTCAACACATATCACTGACATCCATTATGTCACCACTTCAGTCAATGAACGTATGAGATGCCCTTGCTCTCTATGAGACTCATTAGATCATTTTACATACCAGTGTCCTATGATCCTTGAATACAGGCAATGCCAATTGACCCTACTTCAACGACCCTCAGAGTCGATAATTGACATTACCTTGTCACTAGAGGATCTTCATGTCATTTCTCCCAAACCCGAGGCCCTTCCCATGCTTCCATGGTTCTTAGATGACTTATCTAAGGATTCACCCCCCAATCCCCCCAACTCTCCTTCTCATTCCCCTACAGACATTTTACACCCAACTACCACGGGTACTCCTCAATACTTCAATATTTCGTTTATGTCGAGCGAACCCTCACCATCTCCTAGCGTTATTCCCCCTGCTTTTTCCTCACCAGGGGGAAACCACATGACAACAATCACCGATATCACTCCTCATGACCCCTTGTATTCCTGTCACTTCCACTGCGATGAAGAAATGCTCGAAGAGATAAACCACCCGAACTACCCCTAGGATGCGCTGCACCACCGCACACTCTTCTTTCCACAGGAAGCCTCCATGCCTCCTAACCAACACGCCATCTACGCAGTCGAAACCAAGGATTTTATCCCATCAGGGCCTATCGACTGGTTCAAAAACCCCATTCCTGCCCCTGATGCTTTTGAAGAAGGCAACATGGCCAACATTTCCCCAACCATTAAAATCGACATTTCCATAAAAAATGACATCGTCGAGGAAATCACCATTGGAGTTGCTTACACTCCTTAGAAAATCACCTCCTATAAAGCCCTCTTCCAGGAATATCGGGATATTTTTTCCTGGTCATACACAAAAATGCCTGGCCTCGATGCCTCTATCGTCGAACATCGCATCGACACCTAGCATGACATTACACCAGTTCGTCAAAAACAACGACTGCGACACCCATCCAAAGCCACGACCATCAAAGCCGAAATTGACAAATTACGCACTGTCGGGTTCATTTACCCCATCACCTATACCTCATGGGTTTCCAACCCTGTACCCATTAACAAAAAATAGGGCACTATCTGTGTTTGCACAGACTTTCGCGATCTCAACCACGCATGTCCCAAAGACAACTTTCCAATGCCTTTCATCGATCAAATTATCGACGATTTCACAGGTCACGAGGCTCTATCCTTTATGGATGGGTTCTTTGGTTATAATCAAATTCAAATTCACCCCCCGATCAGTATAAAACCGCATTCACTACCCCTTGGGGTACTTTTTCATATCGTGTCATGCCTTTTGGCTTAAAAAATGCCGGCGCAACTTTCCAACGGGCTATAAAATACATCTTTCACGATCTGGCTCATATCATCCTCGCCTACTTGGAAGACCTCATGACTCGATTCAAGAAACGCACCCAACATCTTGATGATTTATGAATAATCTTTCAACGGTGTCGTCAGTACAACATCTGCTTGAATCCTCTCAAGTGTGTGTTTTGTGTCACCGTAGGGCGCCTCCTCAGCTTTATCATTTCCCAAAGTGTTATTACCGTGGACCCCCTCAAAGTCCAAGCTATCATCGAAATTCCACCTCCCTGGAATTTACGTCAACTTCAGAGCCTACAAGGCAAAGCTAACTTTCTACGACGGTTTGTCCCAGACTACGCCATACGTGCACATGGTTTCCTTCGCTTACTACGTCACGACATCCCATTTCACTGGGATGACCATGCCCAATAGTCATTTGACGATCTTAAAACAACACTCTCCAATGCACCTTTAATTAGTGCACCTGACTACAATCGCGACTATATCCTCTACGTATCAGCATTAGCTGTATTAGTATCAGGATTTCTCGTCCAGCCAGGTGATGAAAATCGTGAGCATGTCATTTATTACGTTAGTAAAAACCTCTCAGGGCCACCCTTGAAGTATAAACATGAAAAGAAACTTGCTCTTGCAGTCGTCCTTGCAGTCCAGAAACTGCGCGACTATATTCTGCTTCACACAACAAAGGTCGTAGCAGATTCCAACCCTATGCAGTACTTGCTCAGTCATCGGCAAGTTAACGACAAATTTTCTCGATGGATCTTTATCCTTCAGGAGTACGACCTCGAGTTCTCAACACCCAAGAGTAAGAAGGCCCTCGTTCTCGCTGAACTTGTCACGTCCCTCCCCTCTGACACCACCAGTACCCCTGTCAACACCGACTTTCCCGACGAATATCTCTTTTACATCACTTCGGATGATCCTTGGTACAATGACCTCCTCGTCTACCTCCGAACTCAAAAGTTCGATAACCACCTTTCATGAGATGATCTTCGTCATATTCGCCATCATCCCCCCCTCTACCTCCTCATCGGAGACATCCTATACCAGTGGGGAGTCAATACCATTCTTCGTTGATGCCTGACTATTGACGAGGCTGATAGAGTCTTAAATGACTGCCACAATGGTGCATGTGGGGGCCATCTTTTGGGCATATCCACTGCTCAGAAGATTATCCGAGCCAGTTAGTTTTGGCCTACCTTGTTTCACGATTGCATTCACGCTATGAAATGATGTGAGCAATGTCAGCTCTACGCCAATAAAGCCCGAGCTTACCCCACTCTTCTTCATCCCGTCATCACTGCCGACCCCTTTTGCAAATGGAGCATCGACTTCATGACTTGTAATCCCCCCTCCAGCAATGGTCACAAATACATTGTTGTCTCCGTCGATTACTTCACCAAATGGGCATAAGCTATGCCCACCTTCAACAACACCACTGACACTACAATGCATTTTTTCTTTAACCACGTCATATCCTGCTTTGGAGTACCACTCCAACTCGTTTCTGATCATGGGAAACACTTTGAGAATGAGATCTTCATTGAACTCTCATCTCGGTTAGGATTCTCTCATGAGTTTGCCTCACCATATTACCCTCAGTATAACGGACATGTCGAAGCAGTTAACAAGGTCCTCAAGACCATGTTATAGTGCACGGTTAATAAACATAAAACCAATTGGCATCATATGTTATTTTCTGTGCTATGGGCTTACCGTATGACTGTGAAAACTGCTACTGGTTTCACACCATTTCATCTAGTCCATGGGGTTGAGGTCACTCTTCCCATCGAGTACGAAATTCTTACACACCACAATTGAGCTATTACCCGACACTGCTCCAATGGAGCAACACTTGCTAAACTTAGAGTCTCTGGATGAAGATCGTCAATATTCATTACAGAACAACGAGGCAGCTAAAAAATGATCCAAGGCTACCTTTGATCGACATGTCAACCTTCGTTCATTTCGCGAAGGCAACCTTGTCCTGGCTTACGATATCGATCATGATACCTTTGGCCATGGAAAATTCGAGTCACTATGGCATGGCCCATACATTATCCAACATTGCCTCACCAAATGCGCATACATATTGGCCTCCCTCGAAGGCCTCTCTCTCAAAGAACCCGTCAATGGGTTGTATTTAAAGAAATTTTATGCTTAAACGTAGTCATTCTACTTTTGGTTATTTCTTTTATAGTGTTTTTAATCTTTTTTTTTTTCCATCCCTCACGTCTAAAATATCATTTGTGCTATTGACAGATGCTTCCTCCACCTTCCTACCACATCAGTTACGCTGACGGCGTCAGCCGTTGGAAACAAAATCTCGCTTCGGCCGCTTGGGCTCTCTACACCCCCTCAGATGAAATGCTCCATTCGAGCGACATATGTTTGGGTTCAGCGACCATCAACCAAGCCGAATACACTGCCGTCATCGGCCTCCTGACTGATGCACAACATCATCGTATTCGTCACCTTAGCGTCTTTCTCGACTCTCAACTAGTCGTACTCCAGCTCAACAATGTGTACCGTGTCCATGATCCTTGCCTCTTTCGCAAATACCTACAGGTTATACTTTTCTCTCGACATTTTGATTCCATTACATTTACACATATTCCAAGACAATTGAATCAAATTACAGATAATCTAGCTAATATTGTGTTAGACTGGCATATATCACATCAAGCTACCTCTACACATACATAAACATATCAACAACCTGTCATCGCATATATAGATTAGACATCATCAATACATTAACAAAACACATGTAAACACCACATAGATCTCAAAATGTATACTCATGTATATATCGAAAGGTCTGCAGTGCCATCCAAATGTTTACATACAAAAATACAACTATCCGCAGGTCAATGCAACACCTTGGTACAAAATGGGCTCACCAGCCTATATACAAAAAATACATCAATACGTAGAGTACCACTCACGGTGCCTCTAGAGCACCACCACCTGCCCCTCCCTCAGGCGGTGGCGGCCCGCCACCACCTACCCCTCCCTCAGGTGGTGGTGGTCCACCCCCTATCGGTCCCTCCTGCCCCGGCGACAGTCATCCGGTCATCGTAGCACCAACCACTGCTACTCGTCGTACTACAGCCCGCCATGACGGTGGAACCCCCCCACACTAATCTAGGATACCCTCATCCTAGATGCAAGACAATATGCCCTCAGGCACATCCTGTAACACCTCCTCCAAACGATGACGTATGTCCTCAAAATCTACTCCGGCAGTCACCGGAGGAGCATGTGATGGCCCAGCACCAGGGTCATCAAACCGACGTCTCCTCGCTGCCCTCTCTAGATCAGATGGTCGCACCGCGACGTCCTCACGCCGACATCTCTCCCCCCGCGACGGTCTCTCTGGCTCTTGACGAACCGACACTCTCTGCAGGTCCACGTCGCGCCCGTGAGGTGCCACATCTGCACATACAAACAAGCAACAGATAGTATCAACATCTATATCATATACCTATGTCATGCTATCTCAAAAACACAAAAACATACATATCAACATCATCAACATACCTCGATGGTCAAATACCTCCCTTGGAGGTAGCACCATGTCCAGATCCTCCCGGAAGTCAACCCCGACATAGGGGTACCGCAATATCACCTGTGGCATCTGCCGCCATACCTGCGCCACCTCTGCAGTAAAGAAGTGGCCACCCTCGCCACCACCATGGAAAAGAAACACAGTCGACCATCACCTCAGTCATGGCTCTCGTGCCCCAGGTGCACCCAATAGAATCCTAGGGTGCAACATCGGCACCCTCTCCAGAAACCAGGCCACTAGGATGGACCCGAAGGCAAACTCTCCTGTATCTGTGGACCGACAGTGGTCTAGTTTCCCTACCATCCTGGCATGCAGCGTAAGTCCCCAACTGAAGTGCTCACCGACCAACACTCTCTCCATCACCATTAGCTGGCCACCACTGATCTGCTATGTCGCCAACGAACCATAAACTCTCACAATCATCGCTGCTATACAACGATGTGCTAGGGAATCCATCGCCCCAATGCTCACGACTGTGCTAGACATATAGTTCGGCCCCGAACAATATCTCTGGCCAATCGTTGCTAACGACGTATCCCTCGGTAGCGCCGGCTCCGCCAGTAGGGGTGTTCCCCGAAATGGGGTCCCAGTCAAAAAATACACATCCTCCACCGTAGTGAAGGGAATCTGCTCTCCCCACACTATAAAGCAGTGCAGGTCCGGACTCCACAACCAGATAAGAAACTGCAGGAGATACTCCTGCGCCCGTATCAATGGGCACTCAAAGAACTTCAGCATCCCACAGGCTACTAAAGTAGCATGTACACCTGACTCCTCAATAGCCATGATGTCTCAAAGCTGGGACCAATCTCGCTCTTGCCAACCAATAGGCATCGTGCACAACGCTCACCTGCAACACATAAAACCATCCTAATTCAGCCACATGGACAATCAACAACATCAAAGAGACAAGTTTTACACCCGTCAACCTTGCCTCCACGACACGGTTGTTTAACCCACAGGTGCACACGTGTGCGTGCCTGTTCACTACACAAGCACGCACGTGTGCGCACCTGTTCACTACACAGGCACGCACTCTACAGGCGCGCACATGTGCGTGCCTATTCAACCGACAGGCACACACATGTGCGCGCCTATTCAGGCAACAGGTGCGCCCATAGTGCACGCCCTCTACCCCCTTACCAACACTCCCATGTGCACCTATCCGGTGGGCAGGCACGCATACGTGCGCGCCTACTACTGGATCGCCCATGCATGTGGGGCCCACACCCATAAACACCTCCTATACGGCCCTCCGTACATCCCTTGCCCAAAAATGAAACCCTAATTCTATGCAGGATGATTAGACCACTAACTTGATGCTCACGGGTCCTCGATCGGATGCCTCGTCCTCTCAGAATCTCACAATCTCCTATGAATGCTTCTCGTCCAATCACTATAGCAGAAAGTACAAATGAGGTGGAAATGTGAGCCCTACAACTATATATAGGCTTTTTTTCCAAACTTCCACTCACCATTCCGGGAACTCCAGGCATCCATTTCTCGATTCGTCTTCAGCAATGGGATCAACATCCCGTCATCTACACCATGACAGTCCCTGGGCCTCTTTTCATCCTGATCCCCTAGGACGCCATTTTTCATACCCTGATCAGGTACACATGCACATATTCACACTTATCAAATACATGCTCATATATTCGATTATCTTCAGATATTTTTCACATCGGGTATTTGGTTTTCATGTGTGCAGGTACTTGGTCATCATACATCGACACAACCCCTTCAGGTATATACTCAGCACTGGCATGTAGTCATTCCCTCTGAATCTCACTTACATTTCCAGTCACACCCTCTTACATTTGCCTCTAGGATCCCCATTTCCAGCTCTGCAGTACCCACACCTCCATTTGCATCTTCGATACTGTCACCCGGTAGCACTCTTACCCACATGAGTTGTCCCATTCATAGCACCCTTTTGCGCTTTTGACACTCATGCTGTTTTTT
>ML816639.1:28907-73847 GCA_009831015.1 Picea engelmannii
TGCCCCTTTTCTCAACTGTCCTTAAATTTCCCCACTTCCCCTCTAGGGTTACCAACAACAATAAGGAAGTCTCTGATCCCTGCGACTAATGCCCAATGCACGATGGAACAATTCTCAACAAAACTCTCACCTAGAGAATATACTCACGGGTCAGACAACCTGTTTCCTCAACCACCAATCTCTCACCCAAAGAGTTTTCTAACGGGCATAACAACCTGTCTCCTCAACAACCAAAACAATGGTTACAGTCCCGCAACTCCTAACAAGCTTCTATGTGCAGATAAGGTAATAATCAGATTTTCCATATAGTCCGACCCCCTTCTGCTCACGAGAGCTTGAAAAAATGAATCCTCTTCGAATAATAGATAATAATGCCCAAAGTACACTAAGGCCAACAATATATATATTGCATGCCTTCAACTTGACACTTATCATGTTCAGAAGTAGTTTTAATCCACTTAGTGACCCATTCCCATCCCTTGGAAACTTAGGATAAATAATATATCAGTAAGGTTACACTTTTTGAAAATATTATTAAAATATTCCTCCCCCTTTTCCATTTTTCAGTGGAGTTGGCCCCTCATATCTTTTCATCTGAATCTGTCTGTGCGCAACGATACAATATAATATTAATAACTGAGTATAATTACATGGATAGGCGCACTAGCCTTTCTACGTCCCGACTCTCTAGCCTCATAATCACACAAGCTCTCCAGCCTTAATACACACACACACACACACACACACACACACACACACACACACACATAACTCAACTCTACGCACTTCTAGGTCATTACCATGCACTTATCCAAGTGCATGCAAGATGGTGCAATGTGCACACTTATCCAGGTGTGCGTAACACTATGACATGTGCACACCTTGTCTTGATAACAAATCTCCACGCACTTACCCAGGTGCATGCAACAACAAAACCAGGTGCCAACGACTCACCAGCCTATATGCATATTTACATTTACAATTGGTACCAACGGCTCACCAACCTATATATACAATTACAAAAAAGGGTTTGGATCAAGGACATTACATTCCCCTCCCCCTTATTTATGCATTGTCCTTAATGCATCATATACAAATTTAAAAAAATTTCAAATAGATGAGGATACTCTACATGCAGAGCATCATCACACTCCCAAGTTGCATCCTCAGGACCGTACTAGGTCCATTGGACCCTTACCGACTCCATGACTTGATTTTAAAGATGCTTGATTTTTTGATCCAATATACAAACTGGTCGCACTTGAAATCCACCTTATGGCTCCACTTGAATCACATTCCAATTAATAATATGACTAGCACAGCCACATAATTGTGACTGATCAACGCCCAAAGGCTGATAAGATGAAAAGAATCCTTAAAAGAATATATTAAATTTTATTATTGATTAACAAATAAAAAGTTGAGCTTCATTTATCTGGTGTTAATATTTTAATTCCTGTAAATCACTTACATGGCAATCAGTCAGCTATTAAAGTAATTTTTAAATATGATTAGGTAAATTTAAAAAAGTAAACACATAAACGAATGTCTTTATAATAGCTAGGAAGTTAATGATTGAAATCACAACCATTTATTTTATGTGACTACTAAGAATATTCCAACCATATTTAATCCTGTCCATAGAAAACTTATTAAGCACTAAACCCCTATTAAATCTGCCCATTGTCAATAGGTGTACACCTTTCAACATAATTAGCATCAAGTATGTACTTCTTAAGCAATGACACATGGAAAAAATTACAAATACAAAAGGATGCAGGCAATGCAAGCATATATGTGCCAAGACCAATCCTTTCAAGGATTTCAAATGGCCCACAATAGTGCGCGACTAACTTAGAACACTTTCCCAACTTCAAGGAACTGCGCTTGACCTTCACTTTTAGAAACACATGATCACCCACTTTAAATTCTCTGTGGTTTCTGCCTTTATCTACACAACTTTTCTTCTTGGATTGGGAAACCTTTAGACTATGCCTGATCTTTACCATCTTCTCCTCCATTTCCCAAAGAAAATCTAGCCGAACTACTGCGCGTTCTTCTAGGTTGTCCCAACTCACTAGCGTGTTTTATTTTCTACCATAAAGTTCTTCGAATTGGCTCATATTTAAAGATTCATGATACCCATTGTTATAAACAAACTCTACGAAACGAAGGTAGTCTTCCCATTTTGATGACTTATCCATCACATACATCCTGAGCATATCTTCAATAACCTGATTTACCCTCTCCATCTGTCCATTTGACTCAGGGTGATATGTTGTACTAAAATTCATATTTGTTCCAAATCCCATGAATAGCCCTTTCCAAAAGTTCGAGGTGAACTTAGAATCTCTGTCAGCCACAACTGTCTTAGCTACACCATGCATCTTGGTAATTTATTGCATGTATATCTCAGCAATGTCATCTGCCTTGTGTGATGACTGTTAGATTTTCATTAGTTTTGTTAACATTAGATTTACCATAGAATTTTGACCTTTTAACGTTCAATAACCATATATTGAAATATACAAGAATCAGATAAACAAGCACAAGAAGACTCAAATATTTATTGTGGGAAAACCCCAAGTCCGGGAAAAACCCAACCAATTTTTCTTACAGAGAATATTCCAATACAACCATGAACACGCTCTATTGACAAGAAAAAATCAACAATGAACAAACCTTGATAACAAACACTTGTCTCTTCTTGTTTTCAAATCCTAGTGAGGGTAGACAACTGAGTAGCACCACAAACACTAACACAAGATAGGCGCATCACTAGAGCAATATAGCGCACCACAAAACTGACAGAATTGGCAACTGGCAACTGCAACTGCAACTGCAACCACAACTGGCAGAAAGGAACTGGGCAACACCACGCAACCTTAGAACAAATATTTTAGAGGTATTACACAAGAGAAACCACCAAGAGCCACCGATAATATCCTTCCCAAGTAGGGTGCACTTTCCAAGAGAACCGTAAACCAAAAATAGTGAAACTGTTGCAACTGCAGCTGCAACTTCCTAGTGCGCACTGCAAAAGGAGAATTGTGTCTATGAAAATGAAATCATCCAACCCTGTACTTATACTAACATGGGCACATGTTTGGGGCCAACTTCTTATTTTGTGTCTTCACATTTACTTTATTATTTTTGTGGGTCGACTTCTATCCCTGGAAATTGTATTTCCACTTTAATTATTTCCTATGGGCCGACTTCTCTTCTGTGGTCTTCTATTTCACTTTATTCTTTTTTGGTGTGTTCTTCCACTATTCAATGGTATTCCTTTGAATTCTTGGAATCTTATTCTTCTCTAAGAAAAGTTGTCGAGGAGGGAATACCTCCTGCAGCTACCAAAAAATCAACACTCCCTCTTAGCTAGGGAGGTATTCTTCCATGATGTTTTCTTCTAGTAGTCCAATGACTACCCTACAATCAAGTGGTAGCCCTAGGCTACCACCATGCCATCAGTAGCTCAAATTTTATGCCACAGTCTCTATGACTATGCTACAATCAACTAGTAGTACACAACTACTACCATGTTGTACAACAATCTCCATGACTATGTAACAATCAACTAGTAGCAAACAACTACTACCATGATGTCCAATAGTACACAACTACTGCCATATACTGCAATCAACTAGTAGCACACAACTACTACCATGTTATCCAATAGTACACAACTACTGCAATAGTCTCCATGACTATGCTATGATGTTTCTCCTTTACCAATAGTATTATTCACACCCATCCATCTCACATGACACATGAAAGACTGCCACCATAGCCCCATTCACACCTAGCCACCTCACATGGTTCAGGAAAGGCTATGCAATGGTCCAATGCCATGCTACAAGTATTATTCACACTTAGCCACCTCACATGGCGTAAGCAAGACTTGCACCAGGCTGTGATGTTTGTCCTCTCCCAATAGTATTATTCTCACCTAGCCACCTCACACGGCGTAGGCAAGACTACGATCATATCCCCATTCACACCTAGCCACCTCTCATGGATTAGGAAAGGCTATGCTACAAGTATTATTCACACCTAGCCACCTCACATGGCATAAAAAATACTTGTACTAGGTTGTACATTACTTCCTCAGTCACCTCACATGACTGATCTAGGAGACCCTTGACCAAAGGGTAAGCTTGTTGGAGGAGAAACATCACACCTCCCTCTCAACGAGGGTGGACATTCTGCATCATGCCAAACTTGTCTCTGAAATACTCATACTCCACTCTAGATAGAGGCTTGGTGAGAATGTCCGCTATCTGCTCATTTGTGGATATGTACCGGAGCACCAGAACTCCTCTTTGCACCATGTTTCAAATGTAATGGTATTTGATCTCTATATGCTTCGACTTGTCATGAAATACATGATTCTATGAAAGCTTTACACAACTTTGATTATCACAATGTATCAAAGTTGGCTCCAACTCTAGATCAAATAACCCTGCAAGCTGTTAGCACTCTGTAAATGTTTTTGGCTAAGAAAACTAATGACAGAGGTAACCTACAGACCAACTTTAAGGCTGGAAACTATCCTTTCCAACCTAGAGAGGGCTCTCTCTGAGACTTGGTCTCTAATAGATAATGACTTTGAAATGTTGACTATATTTATTGTGTTTGTGAAATGTTTTTGGTTTCGTTGGCAAGGAAATAAACAACCTTGGGCTATGGAGTCAACCTCTTGAAAACGAGAGAAATTAATGACTTGGTAGATGAAAATTTGAGAGGATAAAGGCTAAGCAAGAAATGGTCTTTCAGTTCAAATGTCGTTGTGTGTGGCGAAAGAAAGAGTACATAAAGAAACTCAGAGCACCATTAAAGATGAATTCTAAATTACTTAGAATAAAACAAAAATTTTAAATGGTGAAGTCTAAAGCACCACACAATGAATTCTAGACTTATTAAACTTTCCAATTTAAATAAAGGAAAGGCATGAATATATAGAAAACAAGTAGTACATACATAGATGGGATCACAATACATCAAACCACCACCATTATAATCTTTTCATCAAAGCCTCAAGTCTTCTGCATTATATTTCAATTGGGGTCAAAGATTACATTCAATAATCTATTGTCTCCACTACTTTGCCCACCCGACTTACATTGAAAGAATAAAATATATAGAAAAAACTGCACTCCTTGGGCTGCTATGCCTCAAACTACTTCCCCTAGAATTTCAGTTTCGGTTATTCCCTTCCAAATGACCTTTCAAATAGAGTTTACTAAAAATGGAAACCCAATTGCACCCAATCATGTCATAACCGACTTCTTCATCATGATCATTCAGTCATCAATAAGATTCAATCATTAGGA
Source organism: Picea engelmannii (assembly GCA_009831015.1). NCBI lineage: Eukaryota > Viridiplantae > Streptophyta > Pinopsida > Pinales > Pinaceae > Picea > Picea engelmannii. The sequence goes on from ML816639.1 coordinate 34,241, forward strand.
GGTGATGCATCGGAGTTTCCACTTTGAGTGGTTGCCCGAATGATTGAGCGCACTATCAGAAACTCTACCACCCAGTGTAACGGACTTTGGTTGTTTCCGCACGATCACTTGCTATAGTATGCACGTGGCGAGTTGGTGTGGCAGATGTTTGTTGGTTGTCACTCGTGATTTCCAGGTGGTGACGACGGTCAGGGGACCACTCATATCCTCCAAAACTTTCATGCGTTTTGCCTACACTTTTCCTTCTCAACCGGTGGTTTTTCATCATCTGCGTGACAAATATCCATGACTCGGGTGTCTATCAGACTTCTTGTTTCTCGGTAGGAAACATGACACGAGGGGAGAAAAATTCAGTGCCACATTCAAAAAGACAAAATGGGGTCATGTCAAACATGCCTCTGGCCTCACCTGCAACCTTAATACTTTGAGTGTTTTCCTAAGAGACCAGTTTCATCTGTTCAGGTTCTTCACTTGTCTCCACAAGACCACATTCACTTTCATCTTTTCTTGAGCACTGGAAAGAGACACATGGGAATTATCCATGGCCAGTTCACACTGCTTGAACTGCTTTGCGATTCTTTCCTCTGACACCTTCTATTCCTCACACAAATGGATGATTACGTCTTGTGCCTCTCTTAGTTGTCTTTTGAGCCAATTAGCATTCCCTACTCGGCTCTGTGATTCTATTGCTTCAATAGTTCTTTCTTCCAATTGTTTTCTCAATTCTATGTTCTCCTAGTACAATTCGACGATAGAGATTTGCACTTGCTTCAGCTGCTGCGACGACTCCTGATCCTCCACGTTTTTAGTGCCTGAACTTCCCCATCTTTCATTAATTCCCCTGCTTGAACCTTCAACAGGTTCTATCCGATCGACGTGCATGAGTAACTTCTCAACAGCAGACTGGGTGCGCAGTTTACTGGGAGCTTGGGTCTCCTTGGGCTTCTTGATCAATGTTGGCCTGCCTCTTTTTCCAGGTGCTCGCTGTTGGGATGACGAGTCTTCTATTGCCTTTCCTTTACCTGTAGCCTCTTCCATTCTTTCCCCTGTGCTATGAAATGTTGTTTCCCCCATGGATAGAGGGAAGTCTCCTTTGGGGTCCCTGGGGATGTCAACTGAAATTAGAAATGAATCCCAATATTTTTCCAACCGTCTCAATTCCTCTATTACCAACAACTTGATCAATGATATATGGAATAAGTTCTTCCTTGGCTATTCAACTTCGGCCTGGACACCGTCCACCATATTTTCTAGGCTTCGATGCAAGAAGAAAGGTAAGTTCAAAGGCCTTTTACCTGTGAAGTGCATCAACAACCTGATGTGATGTGGGTATATTATGTCAGACCTTATTTCACAGGTGAAATACCTTGTAATCACCTTTAGGAGCTTTTGGAAAGCCTCCCGGAGATACCGACTCAGAACGCCTCTCCGATTTTCCCATTCAAGAAGTTTGGCTTGATAAAGTCTTCAAATCATAATATGTCTAAAGGCATGCCCTTATACCACCTTTCACCGCATGGAGGGATCTCTGTCGCGGTTGACAGAGTTTCCTCCGTCACCCAGAATGTGATTCTCGCAATGGTCGTGAATAACCCATTAAACCCGAGAGCGAACTGTTCATCTAGCTTCATGTTGTATCCTTTGATATTCTCTCAATATCACATACATCTGACATGTTCAAAAGCTACCCTGATATTCAGATCTTCATTGATTAATGCTAGGTCTCGAGGTCCAGACCTCACGACTCTGCCACTTCATGCCTTCTTCCTTATGTCTTGGGATATTTTCATGATGCAAACGTGTATGTGTTTCGCGTGCATGATAATGAATGGTAACACCCTATTTGCATGACAAATGGAGAATGATATACTTCACAAAGACCTGCCGGAATGTCATTGACAAAAAATTTGCGCGACAAGCAAAATAAACCCTAGGAGTTCACTACTCGGCCGCGAAGAACTATGAAAACTTTTGGCGCAGAAGGAGATCGATGCTGTGATAAAAAAAAATGGTTGGCGCATCACAGTAGGGAAGCACGATGGAAAATTCTGGCATGGTGGCAAGGCGTTGAGATACTTGTAGCGAGACAGAGAATTTAGAGGTGGAAAGAAATTTAGCACGATAGGAAAGGACCCCGAAGAAGAGAGGTTGACTGGGAGAAGAACTATAATTTAGCACACTAGCTCGCAATGAACTCCAACAAGATTCAAACCATGACTGGAAATAAAGGAGACGAGACAAATTGAATGAATAGACTCACAACACAACCGATGGAAATTGACTTTCCCACAACGAAAGGACCCAGGAATTGTTGAAAAAATCATAGACAACACACAAACTGGGAAGGTAAAGGAGAAACACACATGGTGACTAGTATTTAAACTTGAATGAGCGAGTGATGGAATCATGACAGAGGACGATAAATCCATGGAGACGAGAAGTTTGGAAGCAAGCTGAAGATTTGTGCAACAAACTCATGCGATGGGTACACTTTGAAGTGTGTAAAGTACAGATGATAAGAGCTGCAGAGGATACGTGATATGAGCACCGTGATTTATTAACCTTTTTGACTTCATAATTTGGTGATGATGGTCATTATATCTATCAACGTGACCTTTATTCCAACAACTTGCCTCAACCTCTGGCACGTAAATTCCTTTTTTCTGATAGGACATGATCTTATGGGAAAATGACCTTTACAAGTCGCACATGACTAATTATGACACCCTTTCCTAACTCCAAGGGACAGACCCACAACTTTCTGACTTTAACCCATTGGTTATTCAGTACCTGACTTCACACACTTCGACACATGAAATACTACTCATCTAGGACTGACTCTAACCGAAACAATTACGGTGCTAACAACTACCTCCAATGGGGATGATATCATCCCGGTGATGTGGAAAAGAACAACAAACTAGGTTCCTGACCATTGGGATTTATTTGATTTGCAAACTCTAAAACAACGAAAAAAACTCATCCCAGGCCTTCACTTCGGGCTTCAATTTTCTGCTAACTACTGACTTGAAACGCCTTCTTTGAAAACATAAAAAATGACTATTTACAATGAAACGACAAACTAAAAAAGACTTACTAAACTAGATAATGTTTAAGGAACCTACCATTCACAGGTTCCCCACTGGTGAGCTCTCCATTAAGCTCTTGTAGCAAATACGCATTTTTCCCATGATACGCGACAATCCTCAATGGCCCCATCCAAAGATGATCAAACTTTCCATGTTTCCCTTTGTCTTCATTCCTTGTGTCCCACTTCAGTACCAAATCATTTACCTTGAAATCCTCCTACTTAGCGTGTTTGTCAAAAATCTTCTTCATCCTGTCTTGGTGAAGCTGTGATTTGTTGAAGACTTGTTCCCTCATTTTCTGTGCATGAACCAATTGGTTTATCCTCCTTTGAGCATCGTTTGGTTTGAATTCTTGCTCTTGCAACAATCTCCCGAATGGCAGGCCCAATGAGGTGGGGAAAACTGCCTCCGTGCTATATACAATTTGGAAAGGCGATGTGGAGATGGAATTTTTGGTAGTGATTCTATCGACCCATAGTGCGTAGATAAGCTTCTTGTTGTCATGCAAGAGTTTCTTAATAATCTCAGTTAAATTTTTTTTAGATGATTCCGCCAATCCATTACCCTGTGGGTAATAAGCTGTAGAAAGTCCCAGAGTTATGTTGTAATCTATACAAAACTTATCCATCTTCTTAGACTTGAACGACGCTCTATTGTCCGTGATGATCTTGATTGGGCAACCAAATCTAGACATTATATTGGTCTCTAAAAATTGAATGATAACTGTGTCAGTAGCTTGCGTTGTGGGGACCGCTTAGATCCATTTGGTGAAGTAGTCTGTGGCCGTTAGTATCCATCTATGCTGAGTTGAAGATGGAGGATCAATATCTCCTATAAAATCTAGACCCCATTGCATAAATGATGCTTTGACATAGATAGGATTTAAAGGCAGGGGTTGCAAATTCCTTTTCCCATCGAATATCTGGCATTCGTGGCAATTGGAAACTTCCTTGTATACATATGAAAAAATAATGGGCCAATAGAATCCCTCCCTCAATATTTTGTGCACAGTGGTATTCTAATAATGATGCCCCCTACAGTCTCCTTTGTGGAACTCCTGGATAGCCCATTCTGTATCTTCCTCCAACAAAAAATTCAATATGATCCCTCCTGGATCCTTCCAATACAGAGAGTTGTCCATGATGCAAAACTTAGCCTCTTTCAACTTCAAAAATTTGGCTTTGGTTTTTCTCAACCTTGGAGGAGCTTGCAAATTCCTTAAAACCTAAATAATGTCAGTGTACCAAGGTGAATCGATGAATTTATGAGATACATGTAGGACCGTTTCTTCTTGTGGATTCTTCGACAGATCAGTGATGAAATTTATTCCCAAAACATCACAGTTCAACTACATCATCAATTTTTCAAGCCCCTGAACCTTAATCAACTTTTTAGGCTTGATTTTGAGGTCATATTCCAACATGTCTGCGATCCATTTACCCCTTCTCCCTTCATGATCAGTGTGAGTCAGGATATCCTTGACGAAATTTCTAGGCACATAAGCAATGACGTGGGAATGCAGTATATAAGTCCTAAGTTCTTGAGGGCCTTCACCAAAGCATACACTTATTTTTCCATAATATCATACCTTAGTGGGGAGTCTCTCAATGTCCTGCTGAAATAGGCTATAGGATTTTCACAATTCTGCTCATCCTTCTATAACAAGACACCAGTAATGGTGTGTTCTGAGGAAAAGGAAAATAAGATAAATTCCTTTGTGAAATTTGGGTTGGCTAACACTGGAGCATTGGTCAGTGCCACCTTGATGTCTTCGAACGATTTCTTGGCTTCAGGAGTCCATTTTATCTCATTACCTTTCCTGAGCATATTCGTGATGTGCTTTATAATCTCATCCAAATTTGGAATGAAACTCCTCAGAAAATTTACCTTTCCTGGGAAATATTGCATCTCTTTATTTCTCTTGGGAGTGTCGATCTTCGGAATCCATTCCACCCTGCTGGGGTCTATCTTTATGCCTTCCTTTCAGATGATGTGTCACAACAAATTTCCTTCTTGCATCCTGAAATTTGATTTTTTTGGATTTAATGAGATGCTGTTGGTTCTTTATTCCCTTCTCGAGTTGTCTGAGTTATTGACCCAGGGTTCATGTCATTCGGGGTTCCAACAAAGCCTCTAAAACTATCGACCCTCCTGGTAAACCAGAAGGAAACACAACACCCAGAAAGTGCTGTGAAGCCTCACCCAAGATAGCTTTAAATGGGTGGCTGTAAGAATCAGGTGTTTACAACCTAGGACAGAGTAGGGGATAGGGTTTCTTGGATAAGTTCATATACCGTGAGCTGTAAGGGAGAGTACTTATTCCTTGGATTTTCATACGAATATCCCATAGTTTATTATAAGTAGATTCATAACAATGTATTAACTCATTCATCAAGTTTAACCATTAATTACTGAAAGAAAGAAGAATTGTGCATACATTTAACACATTACACAAGAATTACCGTGGTTCACCCCCTCCTAGGCTATGTCCACAAAGATTTGGCTCTTGGCTCTTGTATTATGATAGTTCTTCATTTTTAGCGCCCCGCGCTTACAATTCTCCACAAAACTGGGTAAGATCTATGTGAGGCGAACTAGATCACACCAGGCTCCATGACCTATGGTCTAATCCTTAGATCTACCTCTCCTCGGAACACCTTTTCTCAAAATCTTACAAAATCGGTTCGTACCGCTCAAAATATTACAGAGAATCGTTAACAACTACTAACTAACTCCCTATATAATACTTTCGTATATATATTTTTACATTTTGGGCTCTTCAGCCTATTATAGAGTATTACCAAAACCCTAACCCTTCCTATGTTAGGTATTTCTCCCATATGCGTGCTGATCCTCCTCCAGTTGTCACTTTCCTTTGTGCATGATTTCTTGTATGCACACATGCTGCTCTTCTGCCAGTTGTTAATTTAGTTTTCTGAACGCTTTCTTTCCCACGATCGTTCTTCTTTCCTCTTCAGCCTGGTGACAACAGGCCCCCAACATTGACATGTGACTCATCCCGAGTCACCTAGTTTCTTTGTGCTTCCTCGATCTCCTTGGTGATCATATGGAACTGTTCCTGCAACTTTGCTGCTTTTGTCAGTGCCTACGTGGTTTTCTCGTTGATGGTGTTGACTATCTGAGCTGCCACTTCCTTGCTCATTAGTCCTATGCATTCTAGCTGAGTTTGTGCTGTCTGGTTTTTGGCTTCTTATACCTGCACGAGTACTTCTGCTACCCATTCCTGCAACGGTTCTATTTGAGCCTGACGCTCCTATTTCTGTGTTTGGGCAGTGATAAGTTCTTCCTGTATCTTCTTTATCTCTTGCGTTCCCTTGACTCGTTCTAGAATTGCTATGGTCTTCTATCGCTGCTTGAGTTCTTGGATTGTTGCATTGATCCTCTCCTCCTCCTTGTACCAGTGTTGGACTTGTGGATTCTCTTCCATCCTTGTCCAAAGTTGCGCTGCTTTATCCAGCAAGTTGGCTGCCATGCTGACTTGTTTTTCTAGCTCCTGCAACTGCATTGCTGCTTACTGCTTCCTTTGCTCCTTCACTGCTGGTGGAGTTTTCGGTCTAATATTTCCACGGAGAGTCTCGATCTCCTTTTGATATTGATCAATTTCCTGCACAATCTGGTCAATTTTCTCTACGACTGGGAGTTCATTTCCTTGTGCAGTTGTTGGAAGTTTCCCAAAAAATTCTTCTACTCTACGTTCCAGCTTGTTTCTGTGTTCTTTCTCCTCCTTAGTTTCCGATTGGGCATGTGCGCAAACTATTTCCAGCGCTTCCCGCTTCTTTGTTGCTTTCTATAGTTCGACTAAGTTTTTATGTTATCGAGCCTGTATCTCATGGTCAATGCTAACCTGTAGTTTGTGTAATGCTTTTGGTGGCATCCATGTCAATACCAATTGGATATGATCCAAATCCTTCAGTGGTGTCTGTCCCACAATTTCATCCATTCACATCATGCTAGGCTTTATGTAGACCTTGGAATGTGCATATGGTATTGGAAGAACTGGGTCACATTCTTCTACCTCCACCCTTTCTGTGGCCTATGTGGTCGATGGATCTGTGCCTCTACTACTACTCGTGATCTGGGCTTCCCTGGATTTCTTAAGGAGTTGTCCCATTTCTGTCAATTCCTTCTGTAGTTTGTCCCTGTGGTGTGCGACATGATCAAAATATTCTATGAGGCAGTCTTGGACCATCCTGGGAATCATCTCTCCATCATCCTCCGTGATTGTGTAGTCCGGTGGTGGTCGTTGTGCCTTCATCTTCTTGCACGCACCTGCGTCCTGTACCACTGATCTCTTATCCCCCCCTGGTTCCTATGTGATGGGGTTCAATGCAGTTTCCTGTGCTCCCTCAGTTGGTTTCCTCTGTCCATTGGTTGGCTGGGTGGTTTTTGTTCCTCTCTTCTGGGTCCCTAGATGCTCTGAGCCATCGTCTGCCTGAGTTGACTTGAATTGGCCCATTCTTCATCCCTTGGGTGTTGCACCCTTTTCGTCACCTTGGTGAGAAAATAAGAGGTGCTTACATGCCCAGTTGGGTCCTGCTGATTATGACAGCTGTAGAGGAAAGAGTTAGAGAAAGAAAAACAAAATTATAAGAAATAATTAAACTAATAACAACAAAAATCATAAGCATAGGGACATAGAGATAACAAACACAAATAGACCCATGTCACCAATGTTTTTAGGCTGATCTATTGATGAAATCAAAGCACCAATAAGAAATGGGACTTTGAGTCCCTTCTTCCTCCAAGGGAAGGCTCTTGGACCCTCACAAGCTTGCTCTCCTTACAACAAGAAAATGAAAATGGTGATGAAAGAACTCCTAGAACATCCACTCAATGGAGAGGTGGATTGCTCAATGAAATGGTGCCAATGTTTTCTTGTCAAGGATGGAGTCCTTAAAAAAATCTAGGTAGCATAACATTACATGAAATTCCTTGAGAAAATGAGGTGAATTCATGGCTTTTAATAGCATTGCATTGGATTATTGTGTAACTCCTTTGTAGTGTGAAAAGAGGCTCTTTAGGGCATTATTAGGTCTTTGACCAGCCCACCATTAGGATTCAGCTCAGATTTGAGGGTCAAATCGGCTTGGGAGATGATCCATAAGTGGTTGGGAGGCCGACCACTTCAATAAATGTGTCGTTTAGCAGGTGCGTGGATTTTTTCGCTAACAACTGCGCATCATGCGCATATGCGCGAAAGATACGTTCCTGTTCCGCGCATGTGCATGTGCGCCCAACTTCTGTAAAGCGCTCTTCAATTTTTCACTAATTTGTATAGTTTTTTGCCCTTTTTGAATGCTGTGAGATTAATTCATTGGCCATGAATGACTTCATTACTGTTTGACGATGCTGATTTCTTGTAACCATGTACTGAAAAATTTTTAGTGATAACATATGCCCCCTGATGGATGAGGTTAGGAGCATATGTATAGCCGAAATCCATCAATGTTTCTTCTACTGAGAATGTTGTTGTAAGATAGAGAAATAGTGGGATCATTCAGAGCAATCCTTTGGAGGAGAAAGGAACAGGTAGGACCCGACCTTCCATAAGGTGTGTAAAAATATACAACTGTGTACAAACGAGGCGGGCATGCCCCATGCTTGTGTTATGTAACCTTGAGAAAAGATGACTGAAGTGTTGGTGTAGACAACTGCAACACCCTCAGGGGCGGTAATGGTAAAGGCAGAAGACAATTCTGCAAAGGAACATACTCTGAATAATAGGCAATGATCGCAGAAATAAGTATCGGCGATGATGCGGGCATTGATGGACCTACCAAGTTCAAAGGTCTTCGGAAAATGATAGAAATAACTGCAATAGTTGCAAAGTAAGACCCACCATAACATGAGAAAGTGTTGGCGTCGAATGTTATGGGGGCCAACGACAACAGGGAGCAATGGTGTTTCACCCTGTGCCGTCCGAGATATCTCATTAAATGGAGAATGAGAATCAAGATACTATCGCCCTTCTGGAAAAATGGTGTTGATGTCGACAAAAGGGGAACGCGACTCCCAGAAGAAAAGGACTTCGTGGAATCTACTGAGGTGAGGAAGTGGTAGAGGTACATGGACGAAGTCAAAAAGTGAGAAGACTCAAGACTGCCCTTGGTTGGAGGATGTATGAGATAAAAAGTGGCTGCAACCGTGTAACGAGGTCCAGTGTCAAGGGGATGACAAGACTGGGGATGAGTTGTGCCAGAGGCGGGACAAAGTGAACAACTGTAGAGGGCAGAGGTAAGTGACCTGTGGGGTACTCTGAATATGTGGACGATGCCAGCTAGGGTAGATGATGAGTGATGCTCCAACCAAGGGTGAAATGGGTTGCGTTTGGCCAAAAAAGGAGGGAATCAGGTCGCCAATGGTGACGAAAAAAAGGACAATGAAATGACTGAAAATAAAGATGTTTGTACAAATAAATAACGAATAATTTTGGGAAAAAATGTACAAATACAGAAACAGGTGCCCCAGTGTGAAATGAGTGCTCCAGGGAGGGCATAATTTTCTTGGAAAGCTGATGAAGGGTGGGGGCCCCATTGGTGAGTTTCTGTATGAGGTAGGTGAAATGAAGATAGGTTCACAAATGTGCAAACTGATGGTGGATGAAATGAAGGGTTCATGATACTGCGGAGGTGCAGGTAAAAAATAGAACCGTAAAGAGATAACCCGGGAGTCCATATGGATAGCTAGCAAAATGAGGAGAAGAAGTATGTGGTTGATTCACAACATTATTAAAGACTATCAGGACTCTCGTCCCTAAAGGGTAATAAAGAACGACATGAGTGTCAAAAAGTGGCAAAGGGTGCTATGAATGGGACAACTCATGTGGGTAAGAATGCTACTGGGTAACAGTACCGAAGATGCAAATGGAGGCATGGGTACTACAGAGTCGGGAATGGAGATCCTAGAGGTAAACATCAGAGGGTGTGACTGGAAATGAAAGTGCGATACAGCGGGAAAGACTACATGCTAGTGCTAAGTATATACCTGAAGGAGTGATGCTGAGGGGTGAGGAGCAAGTACCTACACATAAAAAAATACCCAAAGTGAACAATATTTGAAGAGAATCGAAGATATGAGCATGTATGAGATAAATGTGACAATACGCGTGTGTACCTGACCATGATATGAAAAAAGGTGCCCTGGGGGCTCAGGATGAAAAGTGACCCAGGGACAACTGTGATGTAGGTGACGGGATGTTGATCCCGTGGCTGAAGACGGTTTGAAAAATGGACACCTTGGGCTCCCAGAATGGTGAGTGGAAGTTTGGCAAAAGGCCTATATATAGCTGTAGGGCCCATATTTCCACCTCATTTGTACCTTCTGCAATAGTGAGTGGAGAAGCAGATTCCAGAGGAGATTTGTAGATTCGGGGAGGACGAGGCAGCCGATCGACATTTTGCGAGTATCAGGTTAGTGGTCTGATCATCCTGCATAGAAATAGGTTTTCAATTTTTGGGCAGGGCTTGTACGGGGGGCCGTACAGGGGTATTTAGGGGATGTGGGCCCCCCATGCATGGGCAACTCGGTGAGAGGTGCGCATGCATGCGCGTTTGTACACCGATTATACGTGCATGGGTGTGCGATAGGGGGAATTTAAGGCGCACCCGAGGGGCGCTCCTGTGAGTTGAATAGGCGCGCATCAGTGCGCGCCTGTAGGTTTGACAGGCGCGCACCGGTGCACGTTTGTATAATGAACAGACGCGCATAAGGGCACGCCTGTGAAGCAAATAGGTGCACATTGATGTGCACCTGTTCAGTGTACATGCGTACTTGTGCAATGAACAGGCACGCATGTATGCGCACCTGTGGGAACAAAAACCACGCCTAGGAGGCAAGGTTGAAGGGTAAAAAATGAGTCTTTTTGATGCTGTTGATGGTTGCATGAGCTGATATAAGACTCTGTGTTGTCTGCAGGTGGACCATAGTGACGATGCCAGTGCGGTGGCGAGAGCGAGACTAGGCCCAGTTGAGAGATGTCGTGGCCATTGAGGGCCCCGGTGTGCGTGCGACTTTGGCAACCTGCGGGTTGATGAAGTTCTTTGAGTGCCCGTTGATATGGGCACAAGATTATTTATTGTAGTTCCTGATCCAGATGTGGAGTCCAGAGCTACATTGCTTCCTCGTGCGAGGAGAGCAGATCCCCTTCACTGCAGTGGAGGATATCTATTTTCTGACTGGGCTCCCCTTTCGGGGAACGCTCCTACTGACAGAGCCTGTGTTGCCTAGGGATACAACCCTTGTCACGATTGGCCAGTGATACTGCTCAAGTGAGAACTTTATGTCTCGAACTATGGTGAGCATCAATGCGATAGACTCCCTGGCTCATCGCTGTATAGCAGCGATGATTGTTCATATCTATGGGTCACTTGCGACCCAGCGGATTAGTGGTTGCCAGCTGTTGGTGTTGGAGAGAGTGGTGGCTGGCGAGTAGTTTGCGTGGGGGATGACGCTGCATGCATGGATGATAGCGCAGTTGGATCGCTATCAGTCAATAGGTGCAGGAGAGTTTACATTTGGGCCTATCCTGGTGGCATGGTTCTTAGAGAGGGTGCCGATGTTGCACCCGAGGGTTTTACTGGAGATGCCAGGGGTGCGAGAGCCATGATTGAGGCGGTGGTTGACCATTTTGCTTCGTCATGGTGGTGGTGAAGGTGGCCACTTATTTTCAGCGGAGGCAGCAGAGATATGGCGGCAGATGCCATAGGTTATACTTCGGTACCCCTATGCTGGGGTGGACTTCCGGGGGGACCCGGACATGGTGCTACCTCCAGGGGAGGATTTTGACCATCGAGGTATGTTTAGTATTGGTGTGCATGTTTGGATGTATATTGTTTTGTGAGATAGCAGTCCATATGTATATGATATAGATGCTGATACTATCTTTTTTTGTTGGTTTTTGTATGTGCATATGTGGCACCTCGCGGGTGCAAGGGGGAGATGCAGAGAGAGCCGGCTCGTCTAGAGCCGGAGAGACTGCCGCATGGAGAGAGACGTCGGTGGGAGGATGCCGCAAGGTGACCAACAGAGCCCAAGAGGGCAGCGAGGAGGCGCCGGTTCGATGAACCTGGTGCTGGGCCATTACACGCTCCTCCTTCGACGACCGGAGTGGATTTTGATGACATACGCCGTCGTCTGGAGATGGTGTTGCAGGATGTGCCTGAGGGCATGTGGACGCATATCCAGGATGAGATCTTCCTGGAGCAGTGTGTGGGGGTGCCGCCACCATGGCGGGCCATAGTGCAGCAAGCAGCAGTGCTTGCGACGATGATGAGTGGACACCTGCCTCCGGGGCAGGAGGGTCCTGTGGGTGGTCCACCACTGCCTGGGGTAGGTGGTGGTGGGCCACCACCTCCTCATGAGGGAGGAGCAGGTGGTGGTGCGATAGAGGTACCCTGAGTGGTGGATGATGTACACCTTTGTTTTTGTTGTATATAGGCTGGTGAGCCCATTTTTTGTACCGAGGTGCTTCATTGGCCCGCGGTTACATGTATTTTTGTATGTAAAAATTCGGATGGCCTGATGGGCCTTTATATATATATGAGTATACATGTTTTGAGCTCCTGATGTTTTCTACATGTGTTTTTTGCTGATTATTTTTGATGATGTCTATTCTGTATATATGTTGTGACAGGATTTATGAGATGTTTATGTATGTGTAGCTTGATGTGATATATGCCAATCTAACACCATGTTAGCTATTTGATCTGTTGTTTAATTCAATTGTGTTGGAATATGTGTAAATGTAATGGAATCAAAATGTCGAGATAAAAGCCTAACCTGCAGGTATTTGCGAAAGAGACATGGATCGCGTACACGGTACACATTGTTGAGTTGGAGAATGACTAGTTGAGAGTCGAGGAAGATGCTAAGGTGACGAATATGATGACGCTGGGCATCGGCCAGGAGGCCAATGACCGCAGTGTATTCGGCTTGGTTGTTGGTTGCTGGTCCCAAACATATGCCCCTTGAATGTAGCATTTCATGTGAGGGGGTGTAGAGAGCCCAAGCAGCTGAAGCGAGATTTTGCGTCCAACGGCTGGCGCCGTTGGCGTAACCAATGTGGTAGGCTGGTGGAGGAAGCATCTGTCAATAGCACAAAGGATAGTTTAGATGAGAGGGGAGGAGAAAAAAGATTAAAAACACTAGAAAAGAAATAACCTAAAGTAGAATGACTACTTTTAAGCATAAAATTTCTTGAGATACAACCCATTGACGGGTTCTTTAAGAGAGAGGCCTTCAAGAGAGGCCAGGATATATGCACCTTTGGTGAGGCAATGCTGGATAATGTAAGGGCCATGCCAAAGGGATTCGAATTTGCCGTGGCCAAAGGTATCATGAGCGATATCATAAGCTAGGAAAAGGTCGCCTTTGCGGAATGATCGAAGGTTGACATGGCGATCAAAGATAGCCTTGGATCATTTTTTAGCTGCCTCATTGTTCTATAAGGAAGATCGACGATCTTCATCCAGAGACTCCAAGTTCAGCAAGCATTGCTCCATTGGAGCAGTGTCAGGTAATAGCTCAATTGCGGTGCGTAAGGTGGGAATTTTGCACTCGATGGGAAGAGTTTCCTCGACCCCATGGACTAAATGGAATGGTGTGAAACCAGTAGAAGTCTTCACTACCGTTTGATAAGCCCATAGCGCAGAAAATAACATATGATGCCAATTGGTTTTATGTTTATTAACCATGCACTGTAACATGGTCTTGAGGACTTTGTTCACTTCCTCGACCTGTCCGTTTGACTGAGGGTAATATGGTGAGGCAAACTCGTGAGAGAAGCCTAACCGAGAGGAGAGTTCGACGAAGATCTCATTCTCGAAGTGTTTCCTATGGTCGGAAACAAGTTGGAGGGGTACTCCAAAGTGGGATATGACGTGGTTAAAGAAAAAACGTGCTGTAGTGTCAGCGAGGTTGTTGAAAGTGGGCATAGCTTCGGCCCATTTGGTGAAGTAATCAATGGTGACAACAATGTATTTGTGACCATTGCTGGAGGGGGGATTACAAGTCATAAAGTCGATGCCCCATTTACAAAAAGGGCCAGTAGTAATGACAGGGTGAAGAAGAGTGGGGGGAGCTCGGGCTTTGTTGGCATAGAGATGACATTGCTCACATCATTTCACAGAATGAATGCAATCATGAAACAGGGTAGGCCAAAATTAACCGGCTCGGATAATCTTTTGAGTCGTGGATATACCAGAAAGATGGCCACCACATGCGCCGTTGTGGCAGTCGTTTAAGACTCTGTCGGCCTCGTCAATAGTCAAGCAACGATGAAGAATGGTGTCAACACCCCACCAGTATAGGATGTCTCCGATGAGGAGATAGCGGGGGGCCTGATGGCGAATACGTCATCGATCATCTCGTGACAGGTGGTTACCGAACTTTTGAGTTTGGAGGTAGACGAGGAGGTCGCCGTACCAAGGATCATCCAAAGTGATATAAAAGAGATGTTCATCGGGAAAGTCTGTATTGACGGGGGAACTGGTGGTGTCAGAGGGGAGGGCCGTGACAAATTCGGTGAGAATGAGGGCCTTCTTACTCTTAGGTGTTGAGAACTCGAGGTCATACTCCTGAAGGATAACAATCCATCGAGTGAATTTTCCATTAACTTGGTGACGGATGAGCAAGTACTGCATAGGGTTGGAATCTGCGACGACCTTGGTGGTGCGAAGAAAAATGTAATGGCACAGTTTCTGGACTGCAAGGACAACTGCAAGAGCAAGTTTCTCTTCGTGTTTATACATCAAGGGTGGTCCTAAGAGGTTCTTACTAACATAGTAAATGACGTGTTCACGATTGTCATCTCCGAGTTGGACGAGGACGCCAACTACTGATATAGCTGATGCTGACACGTAGAGGATGTAGTCGCGATTATAGTCAGGTGCACTAATTAAAGGTGCATTTGAAAGTGCTGTTTTAAGATCGTCAAATGACTGTTGGGCATAGACGTCCCAGTGAAAAGGGATGTCATGACGTAGTAAGCGAAGGAAACCATGTGCGCGTATGGAGTAATTGGGAACAAAGCGTCTAAGAAAGTTAGATTTGCCCTATAGACTCTAAAGTTGTCGTAAATTTCGAGGAGGTGGAATTTCAGTGATAGATTTGACTTTGAGGGGGTCCACGGTAATACCGCTTTGGGAAATGATAAAATCAAGGAGGCGCCTTGCGGTGACGCAAAACACACACTTGAGAGGATTCAAGCGGATGTTGTATTGGCGACACTGTTGAAAGATGATTCGTAAATCATCGAGATGCTGGGTGCGTTTCTTGGATCGAGCTGTGAGGTCGTCCAAGTAGGCGAGGATGATTTCAGTGAGATCGTGAAAGATGTATGTCATCGCTCACTGGAAAGTTGTGCCAGTATTTTTTAAGCCGAAAGGCATGACACGATATGAAAAAGTACCCCATGGGGTAATGAATGCGGTTTTATATTGATCGGCTGGGTGAATTTGAATTTGGTTATAGCCAGAGAATCTGTCCATAAAGGAGAGAGCCTCGTGGCCGGCGCAGTCGTCAATAATTTGATCGATGAAAGGCGTTGGAAAGTTATCTTTTGGACATGCGTTATTGAGATCGCGAATTTCAGTGAAAACGCAGATAGTGCCCTGTTTTTTTTCAACGGGTACAGGGTTGGAAACCCATGAAGTAAATAAACCCGGCCGTACGTAATTTGTCAATTTTAGCTTTGATAGCCGTGACTTTAGATGGGTGTAGCGGTCGCTGTTTCTGGTGAACTGGTGTGATGTCAGGCAAGGTGTCGATGCGATGCTTGACAATAGAGGGATCGAGGCCAGGCATTTCTGTGTATGACCAGGAAAACATATCCCTATATTCCTGGAAGAGGGCTTTATATGCGGCGATTTCCTGAGGAGTGCAAGCAACTCCAATGATGATTTCTTCGACGATGCCATTTTTAATGGAAATGTCGATTTTGATGGTGGGGGAAATGTTGGCCATATTACCTTCTTCAAAAGTGTCAGGGGAAGGAATGGGATTGTTGAACCAATCTATAGGCCTTGACGGGATAAAATCTTTGGTTTCGACCACGTAAATGGGGTTTTGGTTAGGAGGCATGAGGGCGTCCTGTGGAAAGAAGAGTGCACGATGATGTAGTGCATCCCAGGGAGAGTATGGGCATTGTAACTCTTTCAGTATTTCCTCGTTGCATTGGAAATGGAAAGAATATAAGGGATCGTGAGGAGTGATCTCGGTGACAGTGTGGTTTCCCCCTGATGGAGAAGCAGAGGGAACAATGCTAGAAGATGATGAGGGTTCACTTGACATAAACCATATATTGAAGTACTGAGGGGTACCCGTGGTGGTTGGGTGGAGAGTGTCCGTAGGGGAATGAGAATGAGAGTTGGGGGGGTTGCAGGGTAAATCCTCAGCGACATCATTTAAGAACCATGGAGGCGTTGGGAGTGCCTTGGGTTCGGGAGAAATGACATGAATATCCTCAAGTGATGAGGGAATGTCAAGTATCGCCTCTGTGGGTTGGTGAGGTAGGGTTAATTGACATTGCCTGTATTCAAGGATCATAGGACACTGGTATGTAAAATGAGCTAATGAATTGCAGAGAGAGCAAGGACATCTCATGCGTTCATTGACTGAAGCGGTGACATAGCGGATGTCATTGATATTTGTTGGAGAGGACGTAGCAGGGCATGGGTTGTTCTGGAAATTCTGGCGTACAGTGGCTAACGTCTACTGGAAGCATGGTAGTGCTGAGCAATGATGGGTATAATGGCCATACTTTGAACATATAGCACAAGCATATTTGGTCCTCAACCCTTTACTGCTGGAAGGGTTGGTGGTAGTAGTGGAACTAGCAGTATTGACGGGTGTTGTGGGAGTTTGATTGAGGGGGATCAAATTCCGTAATTCAAGTAGTGATGGACAATTGTTGGTTTGGTGTCCCTCTTTCTCACATAGTGCGCAAGGTGGTGGGATGTGTGGAGGAAGTGGAGTGGTGGGATCCTTCTTCTTTCTCCTGCCCCCAACTGTAGCAGGGGGGTTATTGAGTATGGGGGTAGTGGGGGTAAGGATGGGAATCGTCATGGGGAGGCCTTCCTGTGGGGGAAGGGATGGGCGAGGGACCATCTCAGGTGGATGTAAATACCACACTGGGATTTCTAACACCATATTGGGTAGTGTGAGCATTGCGGCTACCTGAAAAGCTTCGATACCTGGTGGAGGGTAAAAGAAGGAAATTTGAGTGAGGGGTTGGGGGACTGTTTCCCAGATGGGACTATGCCCCTGAGGGGATGTGGATTTGTGGACTGTTGGGGTTGACGAGTGCACAGGAGGCTCCGGTGGGAGTGGTTCTGCGACTATTGGGACGTCAGAAATGACTGAATCCTCTTGAGGAGGACGAGCGTCCTCTGTGTGAGTTCCGTTAGATAATATGACACATACTTGATTAGCAGGATGAAGGAGTGGTGGTGCTCCATGGTATGTCCCTAACAAGGATGGATATTTAAAAATCCCAGGACCCATCTCGATGAGTGGATATGCATCTTGGTTTGTGTGGATGAGAGGAAGAATGTTATCGAGGTTGGCAGATGGGATAGGCTCATAATGTGAGACTTGGTCAATGGTAACGATCTTCCCATTGTGGGGGAACATCATTGTCCGAAATATGGAAGATGCCACTGCCTTCATAGCGTACATGTAGCTACGACTGAACAGGATGTTATAATCGATCGAGGCGTCGATAACTTCGATGTCTATGAGAATAGTCTTGCCCCCGAGTTCAACGGGGACATTTTGGAAGAGCCCTTCAGGAGAGGATGGTCGTCCGTCATAGGCTCATAATATGATGGCAGAGGGTATGAGTTTTGGGGAACCAAGTTTCTGCCATACTGTTTTGGACATAATGCATGTGGATGCACCTTCATCGATGATACATCGATGAACTGTGATGTTTCGTATTTTTACTGGTATTTGAAAAGAGATCAAGGCGGGAAGACGAGGTTCCCCGCTATCAAGATCAAAGGTGATGAGTCGAGTATCTGCAGGATCGACTGCCCCCAAGGAGGAAAGTAGTGATTTCCGCTGTGTAGGACAAGTCTGGAGGACTTCCAAGACTGACATGGTAGCCGGGGATTGCGCTAAGTCATCTACCAAGCTATAGTTATGAGCTTCCCTAGCCTGTGGGTTGTGGACATTCCTGCGCAATGGGATGCGCGGGATGTGAAGTGGTAGTTCAGCGAAAGGGCGAGGGATCACCAATGGGGTTCCCGTTGGTGCAGGGTTTGTCTCTGGAGAGATGGGAGTAGACTCAGTGAGTGCATGATACTGACGATTACACGTTTGCAGAAGGATTTCTTCCTCACTGGTGAGGAGGATTGTACACTCTGCCGGATTGTTGGGGTTGTGGTATTGGCCTACCTAAGGTGGGGGATGTTGTGTATCCTGTTGGGTGTTTATCACACCTTGATGTGGGATAGGATTTTTCTGTATAGCGGGAGGGGGTTGTTGCACGTATTGTTGTGGTGCCTGCTGAGGGGCAGGTTGTGCAGGAGAAGGGGGAAGGCTCCCAGAGTCTTTCAACCATTTGAAATCAGTGATCTAGGGGCAATGGTGAGTGTAATGACCGAACTCACCACAAAGGGCACAAGGGAAGATGGTTTTAACATTATTTCTCCCTTGACGTTTGTTATTATTTCCCCCTTGGGGGTTTTGGTTCCCTTGGTTCTAGTTGCCCCCAGTTGGTTGGTGTTGTGGGGGTTGATTCCCGCCTTGAAATGGGTTGTTGTTATTCCTGTTCCATCCTTTCTTCTTGGCATTGTTCGATGGATGAGTTGGGTTGGCTGTATTCAACTGTTCAAAACTTTGGTATTGTTGAGTAGCAGAAGGTTGAACAAAATTTACCCCCGCATGTGGATGTGGGGGAGCCATGGGTTGTGGAGGACCAGGAAATGGGAAATATGGATTTTGTGGTGGTACCGATCCATAAGGTACATAGGAAGGCGTAGTGCTTTCACTAGTACTATAAGATAATGTTGAGGGAGTACCACTGTTTGTGGGAATAGGTGGATGTATGGGAGGTGCCGGTGGTGGTCCACTGATGGGTGGAGGTATAGCAATAGGGTATGGCTGTTGATAAGGGGGTGGGGGGTAATAAGAAGTGCCCCCATATGCTGACAAGTATTGAGGTGTTCCATACATCGGTGGTGGTTGGGGTTGTGGACCATGGTGTGTGGTGGAACCTATTAGTCCGTCTGCTGAGTGAGACATCCCATGTTTGTCTTGGCCAAATGGCACAGGTTTTGAAAGATCAGGAAGTACTGTGTATAAGTACCCTGACTGTGCATAGATGAGGTCATACTATTGGGCCTTACTGATGGCTTCCTCTTCAGATTATGGGAAGGTGGAAGCTACATCCTTTCCAAGGAGAGAGACAAGTGATCTAAGAAACCAGTCGAGACACTGTTGCTTGGTGGTTTCTGCTTTACACAAACTACGTCGCCTACGCCACTTGTGAATGTGGTCAGCGATGTGTGTGGCTGAGGTTTGTTTGAAGTTAGAAAGTAGTTCTAGACCATTGTCATGGCGAATGGGTAATTGGAAGAAGGTAAAGAATGCTTTGGCCAATGACTCAAAGGTTGTGTGGGACCCCGATTTTTCTTCAACATACCATTTAGCCGATGGGCTAGTGAGTGTGCATTGAAATAATCGTAGTCTGATGGAATCATCCATAATGATGTTGGAGGAGAACCATAGGTGAAAGGTCATGACATGGTTGGAAGGATCATCCCCTACCTTTCCTTCAAATTTTGGTATGTCTGAAGGTAGTTTGGTTGGCATTGTAGGCCATGTGGGATCATGCAATATAGGATCATTGGTAAGTTTGGTGAGATCCGGTATGTTGAGAGAGGCCAAATATGGCATTTGTAGTGGGGTGGGAGGGTTAACTCCAGTCATAGTGTGTTGTGAACCTGACCCTTGATGGGGACTAGGTGGGTTGGTGCTCCCTCCTTGAGAGGAAGTGGGTCCCCTGCTTCCGTGTAAAGGAGAGCGAGTGAATGGATGACCTTGGGAAGTTGACCCAAGTAATGTAGAACCAAGAAAAGATGATCCTAAGATAGTAGCACTCATAGGAGTGTGTGAAGGAGGTACCGATGAGAGGGTATGACTAGATACTCCCCCTAATATAGGAGGGAGGTTGAGAAAGCGTCGTGAACGACGGGGGTTCTGTGGTTCCCCTATGATGTCATACTTTTTGTGTGAATGTGTGCAAAAAGTGGTGAGAGTAATATAGAAACAAGAGTCTTTGCTGTGACTGTTTACACAATATATATATCCAAATCAAACTGTAATAAGATGTGCATCATACATAAAATGTGAAAGAACCATATATATGTGGGTAAGAGGGTTTTTGTCCACGTGGGGGAATAAAAAAGAAAGCAAATGCTCGTGTCCTAGAATACGTAACGTCCTTCCTCTCAAATAGCATTGGACCTTCCAATAGTACTCAACAATGGGGTCTGAAGTCATCGAAAGAGAAACTAGTGAAGGATGAAATAATTGGTTATAATGAGGGGTAAAGGGGGCATATCCCGAAAGGGCTGGCGATATTTCCCAATAGCCACACAAAATCCAATCAAGGTGCAATTGCAGCCCATAATTGCCACCTGGGTAGATGTCCTAAAGTTGGTCACTACGTACCTTGGTCAAAGTGCGGCATTTAGATTTTTGGCCTAAGAAATGGGTCACGGGCTGGATCCCGTCCAAGAGGTGGCTGCCTCAAGGGGGGACGCACAGAACAACCGGACCTTGTCCTTCAACCCTTCACGGGTATCTCCCTGCCTTATGGTGATTGGAACACTTGACTTGGAGGATTTGAAGTTTCCTATTTGATAACCTCTATGTTTTGACAATGTGAGAACCAGATAACGGGGAGTTATTTGGATGCCTATCCCCGAAATCCTACCTAGACTAAAAAATTTCTTTTGGAACCTCCTGTGGAGGAAAACTTAGTGAGTTTTTAGATGTAGTTGTTTTGTGAGGCTGGGGGTGAAAACCAACCTTGTTTGATTAAAAGTGGGAGTGGATAGTCTTGTCAAGAAAAGATGGGGTATTTTCGGAATCCCTTTGGAGGAAACTTACTTAGACCTCCACATTTCAAGAAGAAGCTATGTGAGTGATGGGTGAATTTTGTGTGTGAGTGAAAGTGTGCCAAGTTTTAGTTAATTAGATGTCACCTTGCTGCATGTGGACTTCGCTTGGTCCTTACAAGAGTTTGATTACCTAATTAGCTAGATGTCTTTGGTACAACCTTGCGTAATTGAAAGTCCCTAGGAAGCTAGCATGTGGACATGTGGGTCCGTTACTATCCTTTAACTCCCTATGGTGATGTAATCTAGAAAAAATCATGAAAATATCCTATATTGAGCATGTGGGCATGTATGGGCCCGTTACAAACATTTAAACTCTCCTAGTGTTTTGATATAAGAAAGCAACAATTTCGAACACTATCTTATTTTTGTAGCATGTGGGCATGTATGGGACCGTTACAAGTTAAAATGTGTTTGAAAAATAAAACTAAGAGGGGTCCCAAGAAGGGCCGTTGTCCTCTCCTAAAGGTTTAAAACTTTGTTAAGGGAGATGAGATTGTTTTTCACAATATTTTTCTGATTCTCAAGATCGCTTGGAGGCGCGAGAGAAGAGCATACTCAACGATTGTTACTTCAAATTCTAGTCCCAAATGTGAGTTAGATGTGATTAAATATGATTGTCCACTTATGTTTGTAAGTCAAAACAAGCCATCCATGTGGAAAAAAGCAAAGAAGGGAAATTGATTTTTATCCTCCTAAGTTCCTATGTGTGTTTTAGACTAACCCCTTTATATGATGAGGGGACTAAGTTTAATGTGGATTTAAAACATTTTTGACATCATTTTTGAGAAGGCAGATGGCCTTCCCCACATCCCAAAAACTTACAATGTGAAATTTTGTTCAAATGCGTGGCCCCTAGTGTACACAGAGGCGCACAGAGCGCAGGCGCGTGAACATAGATGAGTCAGAAAGCACATGTGCGCAGAGAAAGTCTGTCGCTTAAGCGCATGCATGCACGATGTACGTCTGTGGGGTATAATACCCGCGCACCTGTGACAAACGATCGAGAAAGAAAATCTGGATGGATTTCTCTCAATTCTCCTGTGAATTGACTGGTTAGCAGGTCGGCTGAGGCCGGTTCGTGCACTTGCAAGTTAAACAAACAAAAAGAAGAACAAAATAAACCCAAATGAGGGAGGAATTTGATACCTTTCCCCAGTGGAGTCACCAATCTGTTGCACCTTTTTCGTCACCTTGGTGAGCAAACAAGAGGTGCTTACATGCCCAGTTGGGTCCTGCTGAGCATGACAGCTGTAGAGGAAAGAGTTAGAGAAAGAAAAACAAAATTATAAGCAAGAATTAAACTAATAACAACAAAAATCATAAGCATAGGGACATAGAGATAACAAACACAAATAGACCCATGTCACCAATGTTTTTGGGTTGATCTATTGATGAAATCAAAGCACCAAGAAGAAAGGGGACTTTGAGTCCCTTCTTCCTCCAAGGGAAGGCTCTTGGACCCTCACAAGCTTGCTCTCCTTACAACAAGAAAATGAAAATGGTGATGAAAGAACTCCTAGCACATCCACTCAATGGAGAGGTGGATTGCTCAATGAAATGGTGCCAATGTGTTATTGTCAAGGATGGAGTCCTTAAAACAATCTAGGCAACATAACATTACATGAAATTCCTTGAGAAAATGAGGTGCATTCATGGCTTTTTATAGCATTTCATTGGGTTATTGTGTAACTCCTTTGTAGTGTGAAAAGAGGCTCTTTAGGGAATTATTAGGTCTTTGACCAGCCCACCATTCGGATTCAGCTCAGATTTGAGGGTCAAATCGGCTTGGGAGCTGATCCATAAGTGGCTGGGAGGCCGACCACTTCAATAAATGCGCCATTTAGCAGGTGCGTGGATTTTTGCGCTAACATCCACGCATTGTGCACGTATGCGTGAAAGCTACATTCCTGTTCCGCGCATGTGCACACGCGCCCAACTTTTGTAAAGCTCTCTTCATTTTTTTACTAATTTGTATAGTTTTTTGCCCTTTTTGAATGCTGTGAGATTGATTCATTGGCCATGAATGACTTCATTACTGTTTGACGATGCTGATTTCTTGTAACCATGTACTGACGAAATTTTAGTGATAACATTGGGTACTAGGATTTATGGAGGTTGTGTCTCCGCCTGCACAACCCCTCCTTCTGGTGTTTGTCCCGGTACTCCTCTGGGTATAGTTGGAATCCTCCATTCATCAGGCCATTCGCTGATGATCATGTCGATATCACCCTCGGTGACACAGTAGTGAATCTATAGCCATTATCTATCTAGGTTCTGCCTTGGTTGTATCCACATGGCTTGTCGCCTAGCCTAGAAATTAGCGATGTCCTCGTATCGTGCGACAACCTCTGGTGTTATTATCCATGCTCGACTGATGGCTTCTTGTATCTCTCATAGGTATGCTTCAAATACAATTATGTTCTCCTTCTTATGCTTGGCTAGTGGCTCAGCTCTCAGGATGCGATATCTTGCTCCCCTTGGCTATGGTGTGGTAGCAAAGACGATGTATTCTGGTTCTCTCCATCCCATGAAAGCTATGAGAGTGATCATCCATGAGTAATGAAATTTTGTACCTGCGTCCTGCATGTCTTTGCAATCTGTTTGGAACAAGTTTGATAGGTATGGCACCCAACTCTTGAAGGTGCCTTCCACGCACTGAGCTGCAACAAGAATGACTCCTACTGGTACTTCGTCTTTGCAACATTTTTGTAGTAGTTTGCAGGCTAAGATATTTGCGACTAATTGTGTTGCGGAATCGTTGATCCGTTTAATTATAATGAATCTTGTTCCCTTGTCGGTGCCGTATTTGTTCTTCATCTCTTCTGCCAATGCTTTTTCCTTGGACTTATCGTCCAGGATCAACGCGTGATCCATACCCCCGGTGGGTAGGCCTATTATCCGCGTGATAAGTTCGACCGTTATGTGGACGGGTTTGTCCAGCCATATATCCCCTCCATGCGTAACTGCTAACAATTGTTTGACGCATGTCATTGCATATTGGCCTCTTCCAAAGTGTAGTATCTTCAACAACCCTAGAATTCCTGTTCTGTCCAGTCTAGTGGCCCACTGGTGTGGCTGAGTGATGGTTTCTCCTAGTTGGTTCACGACTATTTTTTGCATGAAGACCTGTGGTGCAAGTTTTGGATATTTGGTGTCATCTGCTATGTCATGGTCAAAATACTTGAGCTTCCCGACGTGACCTAATAGCTATGGTTCCACATGTACTCCCTCTGGTATGTGAGGTAGCACAATCTCTGCAGCCGGTTTTTTTCGGGGTGAGCTTGGTATCTGAATTCAGTCCTCCTGCCACAATGGTTGGCTTAAGGTTCCAATAGCTTTTGGTTTCTCCTTCACCATCCATTCTTCCCAAGCCGTGGCCATTTCACTCATCATCTCGACCAAAAAATAATCTGGGATGGGTCTTTGTGGGACGTCTAGTTGCACTGCTGCATCTGGGTTCTGTGCATTTCTAGTGGCTCCTACAGCTGCTTCGGCGTTTTCTGGTGGTATTTCCTGGTGGGTTTCTTATTATTTTTTTTGGGGCTCATGCACTGCTGCCGGTGTATCCTGTTCCATGGCCTCTGTTTGTGGTTTATGGGCCTCCTCAAGTATGGGTGTAGACTTTACTGGAATTTCCTCTGGCGACGGGATTTCGTCAATATTGCCAATTTCTTGGGGTTGCTGTTTGCTTTCTTCCAGTGGTCCTTGCAACCTTGTCTAAGCCATGGTTGATCTGGTTGTATGGCCTAGTTCTGCAAGCTTCGAGGGTGCCATAATGGTGTCTGTCAAACGTTTGCGGGGTTTGAATGGCTTTGTTGAGCTCTGTGGTTTCACTCTGTTCGTTCTTGTTGCTATTGCTCTTTTCTTGTTCTCCTTCCGTGAGTAGACTAACTACTGCTGTGCTCGTGTGTTGTATGGGCTCGTCATGAAACTTGTCGAGGATGCTTCCTCCATCATGTGATTAATGCACCCTAATTGTAGGTTCAATGCATCTATGATGATTTTGTACATGCCATTATGCCTGCTATGTCATCTCCAGTTGGCATGTTTAATGCGGCATCCCATCCTTCCTTGCCTTGCTTTAACTCTGCTTCTTGTTGTCCTGTCAGCCTGATTTTTTCGGTCTTTCCCGCGTGATTCCTTTTTATATATGGTCATTATCTTTTCCCTTGCAGGCTTCATGTTTCATATGTGGCTTATCCATCATGTTTTTTTTTTTTTTTTTTTTAACTACGCAGTGGGTGGTCAACTGTCCTTGTACACAGCTTGAGCCGGATCCCATTGACCATTCCTCTGAAGTCTGCGCCCACTAGATATATTAACTGTACAACTCCTCTGTCCATGACAACTTTTACCTCGTATGGTCCTAGCCAATGCATTCTCATCTTTCCTGGGTGATGTAATTCTTTACTATCATAGAGTAATACTAGATCTCCTTCCTTGAACGTCTTCCTCTTGATGTGGCGGTCGTGCCAAGATTTGTCTCTTTCTTTCTGTACTTGTTGATGGAATCCTACCAAGATTTGGTATTCCTGCATTGACAATAACTGATTCAGTCTTTCCTGTACTGCACCTCATTCTGTCATTTGTGTAATGGATGCTATATGTAGGCTGGGTATTAAAAATTCTGAGGGCACTATTGCTTCTTGACCATAGACTAGTTTGAATGGTGTGTGGCTAGTCAACTTTTTACATATGGTTCTATACACCCATAGTATTGCTGGTACCTTCAGATCCCAATAGTCCCTGTTGACATTGAATATCTTTGTCAAGGTGTTTTCTAGAATTTTGTTGAAGGCTTCTATCGTGCCATTTCCCTGTGGATGATACAGTGTGTTTTTTTGGTGATGAATTTCAAACTCTTCCAAGATCGCTCAGATGGTGATGTTTATGAAGTGCGTTCCTTGGTCACTCATCAAAATTCTTGGGCATCCAAATCTAGTAATTACCTGTTCAAACAGAAAGTGTGCAGTTGTCTCTGCGCTGCAATATTTTACTAGCGCGGCTTCCACCCATCTTGTTAGGTATTCCGTCGTGGTGATAATATATCTCACCCCCGTTCTTTTGGCTAGTTGGTTAATAGGTTCTGTTAGTGACTAAAATTGCACTGGTAAAATTTTGAGCATCTTGTGTTTGTAATAAAGTTTGAAAAAAATTGGATTTGATTTTTATTTTAAAAAGGTCAAAACTCAGCTTTCAGTGGCTTAAATGCGAAATTCGGGGATATTTTAGCCACTGAAAGTAAAGGAACTTGAAAATGGTTACAACTTTGGCTTAAAACTCATCCTTTGGCCTTTTAGGAAATTCTGTCTTTCTTCTGGTTTTTCGGACTTGTTTTCACAATGTCACTGTTTTTGGCAAAAGATATTGGCTCGATGGCCAATTCTCCAAGTATGTTAGCTATCAAGTGCACCTACAAAAAACACATTACAAGTTAAAGCCCATGAGGAGGGCTATGGATTGCACAATGCGTCAATAGGTAGAAAAAGAAGAAGCTGAGCATGAATCCAAGTTTCGTGGCATACCCAACATTATACCAAGTGTTGATATCTTGCTAAATTATCGCTCGCAAAAGCTAGTTTGAGGTTTAACACGTAGCCAGGTTATGGGGAGAATACACAAGTATCCAGCACCATAGATCATCAAGTGCCAACTGCAAGGTTTTGAAGGTATATCATGTTCTGCCCAGATCATTTGGATTTGATTGATCTCTCGGTGGAAAAAGAAACATAGCTTGTCTTGATGCATGATTCAATTAGAGTTTGTTGATTAGAGGAGGATAAAGAGATTGTCATCATCAGCAGTGTGAGGGTTCAGAGGAGGCAAGTGGAGTAGTAACTGTTACATAGAAAATACAATGATTTTTATCCTTAGTGGAATGGCGACATTAGAAAGCATTCCTCACAATCAAAATACTATTTCAAATTGATCTTGGAGAGTTCTCATTATTCGCTATGTACTTCTACACGTATCTCCAGAGCAGGCTATCAAATTGTGTGATAGAAATTTTGGAGTTGGGGTTGATAGAATCATTTTTTCTATGCCTGGAGTTAATAGCACCAACTACTCCATGCAAATATTCAACTCTGATGACATTGAGTCTGAGATGTGCGGAAATGGAATTTGTTGCATGGCTTGTTCTGTGGCAGAGCTTGAAAATTCACCTAGACCTCAAAGTTACAGAATATATACAAGAGCTGGTCAAATTGTTCCTAAGCTTCAAAAGGATGGAAAGGTCGTGGTTGATATGGGTCAACCAATTCCGATTACTGCAAATATTCCAAATAAGCTGCTAGAATGGAAGGAAACGCTTGGTTGATTTGCCTGGAGGTCCATTGGAGATTAAGTGGAACAAAGAGAATCTCAAGCTACGACTTAGACATGGAAGGTTTCAAGAAACAAGTTGATGTAATGAGGTTATTTTCTGCACACAATGGGTGTCTAAAACATATGTAGCTTTGTCCCATAACTATAAATACACTTCCTCCTGTTGTGTCGATATATTTTTTCAATAAGAATGAGCAGTTGGCATTCTGCTATAAAATTATTAAGCCTAGCATCTACTATACAGATGATAAAATGCCATAGGCTTGGGTTGGGTTATTTTAAAATGTTTTTGAGGTGTCAAGCTCTTGAAACAACCTTATCAACATTCTAAATTCAGAAACACATCCAGATTTACAGGTACTGGACCAGGTTGCTGTGAATTTGCAGGGAGAGAAATATAAAGAACACTGAGTTTTTGATGAAACAACAGTTTTGAATATGGAGGGTTTCCTTTTTGACCAATATCAAACTTTCACCAGTGCAAAAGGTGGAATTATAACCAGTTAGCTGATGAAAAGCAAAGCTTTCACCAACTAATTAGCAGATCGAAAGGCAAAATACATGGTGAAACTACAAAAAGAAAATTTTGGAAAGTTAAGCTGGAGCAAAGCGATTTTGGAGTGATTAAAAGGATATGGGAGTATCAAAGGATTAACCACCAAATCAAGAAGTATTCGACATCAAAGATTCGTGGAGGTTTTTGGGACTAAATGTTAAATTTGGTCAACTAATGTTTTGGGTTATAGTTGTTGAAATTTTTCCAGCTATAGAAGACATGTGTCTTTACCCTCCATGAAACATCAGAGTCATACAAGTGATGAAGACCAGATGTCAAAGATCAACAAAGAAGATAGTTCGAGTGCTAGAAACTAGTTCTTTGATTATCCATTTGTATTTAGTCAGTTTTAATTTCTATATTTAGATATACAGATCCAATTTTTCAGGATCTTAGACTTGTTGTAAGGGCTATAAATGCCTAACTTTTTAAGAGACCAGGGTTCAATCTTGGATACATTTTGCTACTGTATTAGACTCTTATCTTGATAATAGAATCACAGTCTTCTTTTGCTTTCAATGTCAGATTTGTTCATGTACTTCATTATTCTATACTTTACTTCAATTTAGCTCAGCTTCTAAGAACTGTTATCTTCCTATTAAGCTCATAAAATTGAATTAAAAGACTTCTCTCTATCTTGTATGACCTTGCACATTGTTTTATTTGGTTATCTAGACTAGAATTCTTCATCCCCTATTCCAACTTTGCTATTTGATTATTGATTTCTAAAAGCATTGTCTTATTCAAATGCATGATGAGTGGTCCATTTCATTAGCTATTGAGTTATCCCATTGTTCCAAGCATACCAAATTTACCATATTCTTGAGTTACCAAGCATATTTGGCTTACAACCCCAAAGAGTTTCTTGGAGTGATAACAAATTGGCGTTGTTTCCAGGGAGAGCAGACTGAAGCTCAACTTTCTTGGGAGATGACACAAAGATGATATTTGATGATAGACAAAGATTAGAAATTCTCTTGGTTGTAATCATCTATCTAGCGACTCCATGAAGGACAGATATGTTGGCGACTCCACTGGTATATAAATGAACCAGATCTTAGCAAAGAGGTATGCATTTTTCAATTTCTCAAGTATTTCTGGTTACCCTCATCCAGTACCTAGTAGAGATGAATGGGAACAAAACCTTCCCAGATTTTGAGGAGAAGAATGGGAAGTACCAGCCGAACATTTGTTGGATTTTCATGAGTTTATTCATCAGCTCCAGATCATACATGAAGATGTTAAGATTAAACTTTTCAAGTATTCATTAGAGGGGATAGCACTTGATTGGTGCACGGCTCGTCCAGCTTCAAGAATTCACTCATTGACAAGTTTTCATTATGCTTTCCATTTGTTTTGTAAAGATAAATTTCTAGCTAGGTCTCTTTGAAGATTGTTGTGATGAATTTGATAAGCATGTTCAGTAGGAAGTAGTCTTTTCTTCTATTTGTCAAGATGAAAATTATGTTGTTAAGGAAGATCTTCATGATACAAATAAGAATTGCATAGCTGTAAATGCATCAGACCTTATCTCTATTACACCTGCTGCCTTTGATTTACATGAAGAAACAATTAGAGAAGAAGTTTTTTCTGAACCTTTTCAAGAGGTTGCCTACGATATGTTTTCACCTGTGATTGGGGAGAAGGATATGAAGACTGTCTATATTTCTTCACATGATTCAAGAGTTTTATGCTCACCTATTGTTGATAAGTATGCAGATGTGGTAGAACAGACCCTTAGTTCAAAGGATGTTGATTTTAACAGTAGCCAACCCATATATGACATTTATGAATCTGATTTCGACGAGCCTTTTTCTTTTCCCATAAAGGAATGACATCATGTTGTAATCAACCATTCCATGTTTGCAGAAGACATTGAATATGATGAGTTTAATCTGGCCAAAGATTTCAGGTCTTCTCTTCTGTTTATAACGCCTCATGAATAGAAAATTGAAATCACCTATGAAGAAGATATCTCTCATCATGATCAAGAAATTTCTGATCCACATTATGATAGCCATGAGGATGCCTTTAACATTGTATCAAATTCATCTATTAAAGATGACTGTCATGATGATCAGATTGTTTCTTTCGAAACCTTTAAAGATGATGATCAAATTATTCCTTCTGAAAACTTTGAAGATGTTGAGTAGATTGACATATCAATAGAAGACAGTTTTAGGTCTGTAATAGATAGTAAGGACAACTTTCAGTTTTTTGATTTGCAGACACAGGGGAATTGTAGCACACATGAAGAAGAGGATGATGAGGGCAGCTTAGAGTTTCCAGATTTGCAAGGACTGTCTAATCTTCAGCGAGAACATCAGGAATATTGCAACAGATACAACGAGGAAGATGATGCACTGAAAAGTTCAGATCAAAAGTCCATCCTATATGACTCTCTGACAGAGGTTGAGCAGTCCATATTTAGCATTGAAGGCATTCAACATCATTTCAATTTTCAGTTGGATCAGCAGTTCAAAGAGGTATTTCATTATGACTTTAATGACCCTTTTGCTGATTTTCTGGAATCCATGAGCAACTTGAGTATCAAAATATTTTTTTCAGACGAAGGACAACTTTATCGTCCTTTTAAATTATATTTTTGCAAAATATGACTTTCATTATCTCTTGGGTCAAGATCAAAGATAAATTCAAAAAATCAGTTTCTAATTTTGCTGCATTGGAAATTCAGTTTTACTTGATCAATCCACCTCTACTGGTTAGTGTAGGAGTAGGTAGAAGAATAATCTCTTCATACAAGCAACTAGATATTTTTCAGTTGTTGAGTTCATGAATAGGCAGGGCAGGCTACAGGCAGGCCACAGGAAAGCTACAGGTAGGCTGCAGGTTTGCAGAGGAACAATTGCACAGGCCAGATGACTCCATGCCCAATGCTAAAGGTGACTGGAACTACTAGGTTCTTGGAAACCTTGTAGGGAGGTATCCATTCCAGTTGGAGCCAGAAGTTAGCAACTAAAATTATACTGGTAAAATTTTGAGCGTCTTGTGTTTGTAATAAAGTTTGAAAAACATTGATTTGATTTTTATTTCAAAAAGGTCAAAACTCAACTTTTGGTGGCTTAAATGCAAAATTCAGGGCTATTTTAGCCACCGAAAGTATAGGAACTTGAAAATGGTTACAACTTTGGTTTAAAACTCATCCTTTGGCCTTTTAGGAAATTCTGTGTTTCGTCTGGTTTTTCAGACCTGTTTTCACAATGTCACTATTTTTGGCAAAAGATATTGGCTCAGTGGCCAATTCTCCAAGTATGTCAGCTATCAAGTGCACCTACAAACAACACATTACAAGTTAAATCCCACGAGGAGGGCTATGGATTTCTCAACGCGTCAATAGGTAGAAAAGAAGCTGAGCCTGAATCCAAGTTTCGTGGCATACCCAACATTATACCAAGTGTTGATATCTTGCTAAATTCTCGCTCTCAAAAGCTAGTTTGAGGTTTAACACGCAGCCAGGTTATGGGGAGAATACACAAGTATCCATCACCATGGATCATCAAGTGCCAGCTGCAAGGTTTTGAAGGTATATTTTGTTCTACCCAGATCATTTGGCATTGATTGATCTCTCGGTGGCCAAAGAAACACAGCTGGTCTCGATGCATGATTCACTTAGAGTTTGTGGATTAGAGGAGGATAAAGAGATTGTCATCATCAATAGTGTGAGGGTTCAGAGGAGGCAAGTGGAGTAGTAACTGTTACATAGAAAATACACTGAGTTTTATCCTTAGTGGAATGGCGACATCAGAAAACATTCCTCACAATCAAAACACTATTTCAAATTGATCTTGGAGAGTTCTCATATTCACTATGTACTTCTACAAGTATCTCCGAAGCAGGCTATCAAATTGTGTGATGGAAATTTTGGAGTTGGGGCTGATAGAGTCATTTTTTCTATGCCTGGAGTTAATAGCACCAACTACTCCATGCAAATATTCAACTCTGATGACATTGAGTCTGAGATGTGCGGAAATGGAATTTGTTGCATGGCTTGTTCTGTGACAGAGCTTGAAAATTCACCTAGACCTCAAAGTTACAGAATATATACAAGAGCTAGTCAAATTGTTCCTAAGCTTCAAAAGGATGGAAAGGTTGTGGTTGATATGGGTCAACCAATTCTGATTATTGCAAATATTCCAACTAAGCTGCTAGAACGGAAGGAAACGCTTAGTTGATTTGCCTAGAGGTCCATTGGAGATTAAGTGGAACAAAGAGAATCTCGAGCTACAGATTAGACTTGGAAGGTTTCAAGAAACAAGTTGATGTAATGAGATTATTTTCTGTGCACAATGGTTGTCTGAAACATATGTATCTTTGTCCCATAACTATAAATACACTTCCTCCTGTTGTGTCGATAGATTTTTTCAATAAGAATGAGTAGTTGACATTCTACCATAAAATTATTAAGCCTGGCATCTACTATACAGATGATAAAATGTCATAGGCTTGGGTTGGGTTATTTTAAAATGTTTTCAAGGTGTCAAGCTCTTGAAACAACCTTATCAACATTCTAAATTCAGAAACACATCCAGATTTACAGGTACTGGGCCAGGTTGCTGTGAATTTGCAGGGAAAGAAATCTAAAGAACACTAAGTTTTTGATGAAACAACAGTTTTGAATATGGAGGGTTTCCTTTTTGACCAAGAAAAAACTTTCACCAGCGCAGAAGGTGAAATTTTAACCAGTTAGCTGATGAAAAGCAGAGATTTCACCAGCTACTTAGCAAATCGAAAGGCGCAATAACTGGTGAAACTACAGAAATAAAATTTTGGAAAGTTAAGCTAGAGCAAAGCGATTTTGGAGTGATTAAAAGGATATGGGAGTATCAAAGGATTAACCACCAAATCAAGAAGTATTCAACATCAAATATTCATGGAGGTTTTTGGGACTAAATGTTAAATTTGGTCAACGAAAGTTTTGGGTTATAGTTGTTGAAAGTTTTCTAGCTATAGAAGACATGTGTCTTTACCCTCCATGACACATCAGAGTCATACAAGTGATGAAGACTAGATGTCAAAGATCAACAAAGAAGACAGTTCGAGTGCTAGAAACTAGTTCTTTGATTATCCATTTGTATTTATTCAGTTTTACTTTCTATATTTAGATATACAGATCCAATTTTTCAGGATCTTAGACTTGTTGTAAGGGCTATAAATGCCTAACTTTTTAAGAGATCAGGGTTCAATCTTGGATACATTTTGCTACTGTATTAGACTCTTATCTTGATAATAGAATCACAGTCTTCTTTTGCTTTCAATGTCAGATTTGTTCATGTACTTCATTATTCTATACTTTACTTCAATTTAGCTCAGCTTCTAAGAACTGTTATCTTCTTATTAAGCTCATGAAATTGAATTAAAGGACTTCTTTCTATCTTGTATGATCCTTCACATTGTTGTATTTGGTTATCTGGACTAGTATTCTTCATCCCCTGTTCCAACTTTGCTGTCTGATTATTGATTTCTAAAAGCACCGTCTTATTCAAATGCATGATGAGTGGTCCATTTCATTAGCTATTGAGTTATCCCATTGTTCCAAGCGTACCAAATTTACCATATTCTTGAGTTACCAAGAATCTTTGGCCTACAACCCCAAAGAGTTTCTTAGAGTGATAATAGGTCCCACAAAGTCTATCGCCCATTTGTCGAATGCCTGAAATGTCACTTGTGTTTGTAGTGGCATCTCGTCCTTTCTATTGGGTTTGCCTACCCTTTGACAGATGTCACATTGATTACAGTATTCTTTCGAGTCTCTATGGATCGTTGGCCACCATAATCCTGCGTGTAGTACCTTCTGTGTGGTAGCGTTTCCTGCATAATTCCCTCCTTCTATTCCCTCATGGGCTTCTGCTAAAATTCTTGGTCGTTCGTGGGCTAGTACATATGTTCGTAAGATGCCATCTGCATCCATCTTTTATAGATGTCCTACGATCAATTGATAGTTAGCTGCACAGACTACTAGGTTCTTCTTCTACGTAGTGGCATATTCTTGCAGCGCAGTACCTGTGCTTAAGTACTGGATGATCTCTATGAAGTAATCATCAACAATCTATACTGAGAATAGTTGTGCATCTGGAAAGTTATCTTCTAAATTTGTTGGTTCCTCTCTGTTTGTGACTCTCGATAGGTGGTTAGGCACTGCATTCAGTTTTCCTGGTTTAACTATTACCTCAAAGTCAAATTCTTGAAATAGTAATAACCATCGACAAATTCTCCCCCCCAACACTGGTTTGTGGACTAGGTATTTCAGAGTTGAGTGATCTATAAACATCTTAAAGTGTTTTCCCAATAGGTAATGTTTGTACTTCTATAGTGCATAAACCATATCTAGGCCTTCTCTTTATGTCATGTTATAATTCTGTTCTAAATATGATAATTTTCTGCTTGCAAATGCTATCGGGTGATCCAAGTCTCCTGCTCCTGGTTGCACCAAGATAGCTCCGAGTGCGATCACTGATGCATATACATGTACATGGAATGTCTTTTCCCAATCTGGGAATACCAATATTGGTGCAGTGACCATATTTTCTTTTAGGGTATCCAGACCGTGTTGGAATTTATCATTCCATTGATACTTTGTATCCTTCCTTAATAGTTTTTCCATTGGTGCTGTAATCTGCACATAGCCTTTGATGAATTTCCTATAATATCCCATATGTCCTAACGTTGCTTTGAGTTGGTAGACTGTTTTTGGTGCTGGTAGATTAACAATGACTACGATTTTGGCTGGATCCACTAGTAAACCCTGTTTTCATACTATGTGTCCCAATAGTATACCAATTGGTGTTCCAAATATGCATTTCTTGATAGTCAGTGATATCTGGCACTGTCTGCATTGTTCTAGCATCAGTCATAACACTTCCACATGGTTTTTTAATAGGATATAGACCATCTGATCATCCAGGTATACTTCAAGGAATTAATGGATGAACTCCTTAAATGCTACGATGACCACTCTAGAAAATATCGCAGGTGCATTCTTTAGTTTGAACGACATGACTGTATACTGGTAAGATCTGCATTTTGTTGCGAACGTGGTCTTGTGTCTATTCTCCTGCGTTGTCTTAATCTGATGATATCCTGAGAATCCATTGGTAAATGAGTAGGCTTCGTGGCCTCCTATGTTCTCGAGTAATTCATCCGTGAATGGCATGGGGAATGGGTTGTGTAGGCATACACTGTTCAACTTCCTCAAGTTGACACATATTCTGATCCCTCTTCCCTGTTTCTTGTCCTGTACTACCATGAGACTTATCCATTATGATTCTTCGACTAGTTTGATGATGCCAACCTCGAGCATCCTGTCGATCTCGTCTTTAAATTTCTGTTTATATATGGGATTCAATCTATATGGTCGTTGTTTAATGGGTCTCGCATCAGGTTTGAGTGGTATCTTCATTTCTCCTAATTCTTCGGCTATGCCTTCATCTTTGTAAAGGTTGTGGGAAAAAGGTCGCTGTATTCACGCAACAATTCTATGATACTTTCTAGTGTCTATTTGTCCCAGTAATCTCCAATGATGACTATCTTGGGCCGCTCAATGGTCCCTATGTTAACCTTCTTTATATTTATTGGCGCAGAGATGACCTCTGAATCTAAGGGTGGTCCTTCCACATCTCTCTCGCTTTCAACTTCTTAGATCTAAATATCGCGTAGATCATCTTCATCTAGAGCTTCCTCCTATATGTGGTAGCATTAAAGTAGATCCTCGACTGTCTGCTTATTTCGCTGATGTACCTCTGTGATAGTTTCTACTTCCGGTTCTTCGATGAATATGATGTTTCTGATCCGTTTTAGGGCCGCATCTATGTTGGGGTTCTCATGGTCGAATGAGAAATTGACTGTAAAGTTCTATTGGAGTGTTGCCCATGTCTTGGTTCCTTTACGCATTTCCTGGTCCGTATACCAATTCCATGGCATGCCCTCTAAAGTATGAATGAAGTAGTGAGACCATTCCTCTGGTGTCATAATTTTCCAAAGCGTTTGACACGCCTCCAAGTGTTCTACTAGTGTGCCTAGTCCATCATATTTATGTTGTTTGTTACCTGTCTGTTCTGCGTTGAAACTTATGCATAGTAATCGCTTACATTGGTACCAATCTATGATAGTTTCTTTGTGTGCACCCCACCATCTGGCGGGTGTAGCCTTTAATTCTAAATCCAGTGCTAGCAATCTCTGGTTTTCTAGTACCTCATCTTCATATTGTGTCAAGAAAGTTTCCAAGCCATTTAGCCCATGAAAGTTGGTTGGTTCTATGATTTATGTGCCAATCCACCTTACTGTGTGGTCTATTCCGGCACACCTTCTCATAGATACTTCATGTAGTCTTTCCTACCAGTTTTCTAACCCGATGTCTGAGTCTGTTGCGCATGAAGTAATTCTCCGCCAACTGAGTACCTCGTCTGCAGTTGGGTTTATATAATCCACATCACATGTAGTTGTTCTGTACAACTGGCCGATCTCTTCTAATTCCAGACAAGTGGGTTCTACGAACCTCTCACCTTATGATGGGTTGAGTGGGGCTATGACCCTGTAGTCCCCTGACTCAAATGTCATTTTTTCTGGTTTTAAAGTTAATTATGGCCTGGTTTTCGAATGCCCAATCCAGACCAAGTAGCCCCGAGTAAGGTGTTGTGTCATATACTATTTCGATGACTTCAAAGTCTACCTTAGTGCGCACCCCATCCAGGTCTACCATCACTCCTTTCAGTCTACCTATTGGTAGGACTCTATGTTGTTTTGCTAGTTTTAATTGAACCGTTGAATATCCCAGTGTAGGTTCTCCCATGCATTTCCATGTAGCTTTTGGTAGTAGATTCACTTCGGATCCTAGATCTAGTATAATATCTCCCATATTGAAATCCCCAATGTTAGCATTTAATCTAAATTCCCTGCTTGTTCTTCTTCTTGTGTGTAGGTGGTTGACAGTTTTCAATTCTGGCTTTTGTTTCATCTCGCCGCTACATTTTCTAGGATGCTTTGCAATATCTTGATAGATGAAGGATCATTTAACATTTTGATGCATGATTGCAAAAATTATTTGACCGTATTTATTTGTTCCTCGGGTTGTATTCGGTTGGTATGGTCCATTAATGGCGACATTTCATATTCCGTAGCTTCCATTCTCTGTTGTGTGGTTGGCGCAATGTTCTCCTTCTGGAATTCTTGTCGGGCTTCTGTAAACATTTCATTCTCCTTATGCGCATCGAACTGCTTCTTGGGGTCAGTGTTCTTCTTTATCCATTCGTTCTGTGCTGGTTCCTGTTGAAATGTGTCGTTCCTTGTTTTCGTTCCTCCTCGAGTGACTATATTGATGTTCCGACCGTCATCCCTTGTTTCAGATGAAATCCACTGAACATTATGGTTATTTTGGTTCCCTTTTTCCTGTATTTTTCCAAGTAATGTCGGATAGTCCTCTGTATCGTGGTCCAATGCGTGACAATACATACAAGTCACTGGTGGCAGTGGACACTCCTGTGCATAATGTCCTGGTTTCTAACAATTGTGACATGTGACAGGTCCTCTGCCATATCCAAAACCTCCTTTGGCTCATCCTGCTCCTCTATAAGCTATGCAGTCACCTCGCGGTGGGTTGTACTGTGGTCCCTGGTTATACTGCGCGAAATTGTACTGGGTCTGTGCTGGGTTGTACTGTGGATGTGCATTATTGTAAGGTTGTGACGCAGTATTATATTGTTGCTGCGCTGTGTTGTATGGTGATGGGGCTTGATTGAACTGTGGTGCTGCCTGCCCAGTTATCATTTCTGCCTGTACCCTGTATGCGTCTGATGTTCTTTCCCGCATCAGCTCCATAGTTCTACAATATTTGTCATCATGGCCGACTGACTTGCAAAAGGTGCAATATGAGGTCTTGGGGACTGTTTGGTATTTTTTCATCATTGTGAAGTGGTAAGAGTCGTGACCCATTTTTTTACATATTTCGCACCATAATCCTACCCGTGGTAGTGGGTTTAGCATTCCTGTCGCCATATACTATGCGAATGTTGGGCATTCATTCTTATGGTGTCCTTCCATTCTGCAGGTAGTGCACCAAACTACCTCTCGTTTATCCTTGTTATTATTCTAGTTCAACTGAAATGTTAAGTTCTTTAGATCCTCCTTCAGTTCTTTGATAGTCGGGTCCATCTTCTGGTATTGATTCTCTTCTAATTGCAAGGCTACCTGTAGAGCCTCTGCCTGCGTCTAAAAATTCTGTTGTCGTAATGGATATTTTAAGTGTGGGAGTAGTGAGTTGACAAATAGGTGCCGATGCTGCATATCGATCATAAGGTATTTTAATTTTCCTTTTAATCGCTTGAATCTTTGATCAATCTCCCATATCGATTCTCCTGGTTTTTGTCTTATTTCAATCATCTCATTTATGTATTGATCCTCTAAGCTCGACTTCTAGAACTCATTGATCAAAAGTTTCTTAATGTTGTCCAATGTCCTTGTCATTCCGAGAACACTATTCGTGTATAGACTCATGTACCAGTCTAGTGTGCGGTCCCTTAGCATGATCTCTAGCTGCGCGAGTTTGGTGTCTTCATCAGTGATCTGCTTTGCTTCCCAGATCTTTGCACAAATGAACAGATGCTTCTCAGGGTCATTTGTTGCTTCTCCTTGAAACTATGGTAATCTGATAGTAGGGTCATGTCCCGCCCTTCCAAATATTGAGCTACTCCCTCCTCCGCGTGGTGTAGATACTTGACTAAGGTTGCCTGAACTAGCTCCTCTAGTTGTTTCCCTTTGTGTCGATGTACTTCCTACTATTGGACTTCCTTCGAACTTTGGTTTTCTAAACGATGACGTTCTTTTTTGTGTATTGGTCACACATGACCGGTTTATGGGTTCCACACTGACATTAATATTGAAGGGATGGTTGTCTTCTCCTTCTATTCTTGGGCCTCTTGTTTTCCTCTCATATGTGGAGTGCAGGATTTCCTCAATCTGCTCCACATCTCAGAGATCCTCTACCTCTTCCTCATCACTGGCCAAGCCCTCCCTCCCAGCTACGACTGTCTTCTTGGTATTCACCTTATATTGGTAGGGTGCTCTACTACGTGTCATTCTTGATGACGCCAAGTGTTATAACCCTAAAATGCACCATACAGGTTTACCTGGCATCAGGCCAACTCATGCCTCTTCCTAACCAAAGCCATGCTGAGTAATTCCTCAAAAAACCACTCAAAACAAGCAACCCGTGCCCTAACTTCTCCCTGGGCGTGGGCATCTGCTTGCTGTCCTTATACTGCACACGGGTATCCGCAGGCTAACCCAAAACAGCCTGCGGGTACCTAACAAAGCAAAAAATCAGGAAAGTTTCTGCCGGGACACGAGGCTTTTTGTCAGTTAACTGGAACGCCGAGCCATGCATGGCCGAGAGTTTGCCAAAAACCCTAGCTCCTTCTAGCCTATAAAAGGAGGGGTAGGGGTACTATTCAAAGGAGGAAAATCATAGCAAAGAAACT
>ML816639.1:94866-116080 GCA_009831015.1 Picea engelmannii
TACATTTTGATTTAGATATATATATTGTGTAAAGTTCAAAATTTGCAACAAAGGCTCTTGTTTATTTTCTCTCATCACAATTTGCACACATCCACTCAGCTAGTCGGACATCATAGGGGACCCTCAGAACCCCCATCGTTCCAGATGCTTGGTAAACCTCCCTCCTATTTTAGGGGGATTTCCTAGTCTTGCCAACTCATCGACACCACCTTCACACACTCCGGTGAGTGCCATTGTCTTAGGATCAACTTTGCTTGGTTCCACATTACTTGGTTCCACTTCCCAAGTCCCTCCGTCCACTTTCTCTCTTTTACATAGAAGTGGGGGGCCAACTTCCTCTCAAGGTGGACATACCAACCCACCTAGCCCCCCTCAAGGGTCAAGTTCACAAAACACTCACACCATGGCTGGAACTAATCCTCCACCCCCACTACAGATGCCATATTTGGCCTCTCTTAACATACTACACCTAAGAAAACTCACAAATGATCCTATATTGCATGACCCCACATGGCCTACGATGCCTACCAAACTACCTTAAGACATCCCCAAGTTTTAAGGAAAAGGCAGGAGATGACCCTGCCAACCATGTCATGACTTTCCACCTATGGTACTCTTCCAACAACATTATGAATGATTCCATCAGACTACGATTATTTCAATGCACACTCACTGGCCCATCAGCCAAATTGTATGTAGATGAAAAATTGGGGTCCCATGCGACTTTTGAGTCCTTGGCCAAAGCATTTTTGACCTTCTTCCAATTACCAATCCACCATGACAATGGTCTTGAAATACTCTCTAATTTCAAACAAACCTCAGCCACACATATCACTGATCACATTCATGAGTGGCGTAGACGACGTAGTTTTTGCAAAGCTGAAACCACCAAACAATAGTGTCTTAACTGGTTTCTCAGATCACTTTTCTCTCTTCTCGGTAAAGATGTAGCTTCCACCTTCCCTCAATCAGAAGAAGAATCCATCAGTAAGGCTCAACAATACGACCTCATCTATTCACAATCAGGGTACTTATACACAGTACTTCCTGATCTCCCAAAACCTGTGTCATTCGGTCAAGACAAACCCAGGATGTCTCACTCAACAGATGAATTGATTGGTAATACCACACACCACAGTCCTCAACCCCAACCACCACTAATGTATGACAAACCTCAATATCCGCCGACATATGGGGGAACCTCTTATTACCCCCCACCCCCTTATCAACAACCATACCCTATTATTATTCTTCCACCCATCAGATGCCCACCGCCGACACCCCCAATACACCCACCTATACAAACAAATTCTGGTACCCCCTCTACCTCAGCTTATACTCTAAGTACTAGCGAAAGCGCCATGCCTTCCTATGTGCCTTACGCATCACAACTCCCACATAATCCATACTTTCCATTTCCTAGTCCTCCATAGCCCAAGGCTCCCCCACACCCTCATGCTGGGGTGAATGTTGTTCAACCCTCCCCCATTCAGCAATATCAAAATTTCGAATAGCTGAATACGACAAATCCGACCCACCCGTCGAATAATGCCAAATCTGCAATGCTCCTTTTAATTTTGCGGCCCAAGATCTGGATAACACCATGCTGAATTTTGGGGGAATGTTGGCAACCACCACGTCCATGACCCAATTCTTCGATGGAATTTGAGATAATGACATGACCAAGTATTTGATCAAACCCAAACATTTCTCCTTTCTTGAGTCGAAAGAGAAAATATATTTATAAGGTCTTGTGACGTCCAAGCCTAACTCATCCATGACCACTTTTGGCATGAGATTATGTGACATGATCGAATCCAACATGGCGTTATGCAAAGTCATGTCATGAATTTTGAGACTGACATAGAAAGGAGGAAGATCATTAGTATCACCACTTTCTTCCACTCCCTGACCAAATAAGATGGTAGGGTGGTCGTCTTGGATGTTTAGGGTGTTGAGAGATTCCTTCATCTTTAACATCTTAATGATCTAGTTTCTATACTCTCCCTTCTTGATTAGCTCATTAAAAGGAACAAAGATTTTGATTTTGTCCATTTCTCTCTCAAAATTAAAAGGAGGAGATTTATCTACCTCTTTGATGCTCGTTTCCTTACTTTCCTCAGGCACTTTCTTTAGGGATTCTTCCTTTGATTTTCCTTTCTTCATCATGTCGCTTGCTGAATTATATTTCTTTGGTTGGATTGAAGAAGGAGTATTCACCTAGGGTTCCTTTGTGGGATTTGTCTTTGGAGGTTTTGCAAGCTTCTTTCTAATCCTAAGATTATATTTCTTTTGAAACCGCATGATTGCATTGTGATATCCCTTCCTGAACTCCTCCATTTCCGAAGACAACGTATCCTCATTCTCCAGCATAAAACCATCATTCGTGTCCATAAATTGATAGTGTTCTCCATTTGTTAAGCAAATGTATGTATTCATATCATCGCAACAATGCATCTGGTCTTGGATCGTCTAATCAAAGTCTTCATTTGCGTAGTTGTTTTGGAAAGGGGGTCTTATCTGCTGATCACCTTGATCTCTCTGGTCAATTTTCCTCATCCGTGGAACTGGAGATCTT
This sequence comes from Picea engelmannii, assembly GCA_009831015.1. Lineage (NCBI taxonomy): Eukaryota > Viridiplantae > Streptophyta > Pinopsida > Pinales > Pinaceae > Picea > Picea engelmannii. The sequence continues at coordinate 97,445 of ML816639.1, forward strand.
ATAAAGTTTTTATTTCTAGGCTGGAAATCATTTTTCTCCCTGGTGGAAATCTTGTTTTCCATGGACATCCTTTCCATAGTCTTCATCTTAAGTCAAATTTTTCGTCTTATGACCGAGACGTAGAGGGCTACGCGTCCCCTTGGGGATTCTTCCCATTTCTGTCAAAATTTTGTTTGATCTTTCTCGACGCCATCATATTTACTTTGAATTCAATCACATCACTCATCATAATGCCTAAAGTATTAGATATCATTTCTCTTAGCAGCAAGGAAAAATCGTTGTCAAAATAATCAACATATCAAAGATGGGCAACTCCGAGAGGTGGTTTTACTTCTGTGGGGATTGAGTTGTAAACCTTCATGAATCTAGTCGAAAAATCTTGCATTGTTTCCTCTAGTGATCTTTTTATATTTTTGTACTCAGTTAGTAATTGAAGAGGATTATTTTTATCATCCCATATGGCCAGAAACAACATTTCAAAAGCTATAAAATCAGGGATGCTTGCTGCTTGAAGGGCCTTGAAACATTTTCTGACCTCCTCTGAGAGGCTCTACACAAACAATATCATTTTTGCGTCCTCATGATCAACCTCTTCCAGGTCAACAAAATCATTAAACCAATCCAAGAGCTTTTGGGCATAAGCATTTCCCTCGGCATCATATAACTTGATCCTCTGATTATAATTCTGGGGCAAATCATGTAGCTGGGATGGTAAGACAAGAGGTACGAATCTAATGACCATGACTATAGGAAGGTTTTGATATTGCTAGGTGGTCTGAGTGGAGATTATGGAAGTTCGCGGGGGCTTAGTTGGTATCAAATATCGAAACCTCTTCTCATAGAAGACTATTTCATCCAAGTAGGATTCTGATATAGACCTAAACAGAGTTTGTTCGAACAATGTATCAAAGTCAAGGTTGTCGATGCTTTGTACTCCGTCCTTAGGTAAAGATAATTTTCTGTCCAAGTAATAGAATGGGTCTGGTATTTGTTCCTTTTCATTGTGCAAAAGTTTTTCGGGATCAGACACAAGAACTATAGGTTCTGGATCAGGGTTCGCTCTGGTATAAACTTTCTTTGGAGCCAAGATTTCTGATTTTGTATACTCTATTCTACTAGTCTTATTTATTGTGCCAGGGTAAAAAATAATTTTTAGCTAATATCAGTGTATGAACCACTATTACCCTCAGGGGTCAAAACTACAACTTTAGTTGTTTTCCGAGGGAAAGTTTTTTCAATTTCTTCCCCGACAACGATGCCAAGATGTTAGCACTCTATAAATTGGTTTGGATGAGAAAAACAATGACAGAGGTAACCTATAGACCAACTTTAAGGATGAAAACTAGCATTTCCAAACTAGAGAAGGCTCTTTCTGACACTTAGTCTCTAACAGATAATGACTTTGAAATGTCAGCTAGATTTGTTGTGTTTGTGAAATGTTTCTGGTTTCGCTGGCAAGGAAATACATAAGCTTGGGATACGGAGTCAACCTCTTGAAAGCAAGAGAAATTAATGACTTGGTAGATGAAAATTTGAGAGGATAAAGGCTAAGAAGGCAATGGTATTTTAGTTCAAATGTCGTTGTGTGTGGTGAAAGAAAGAGTACATAAATCAACTCAAAGCACCATTAAATATGAATTCTAAATTACTTAGAAGAAAACACAAAGTTTAAATGGTGAAGTCTAAAGCACCATGCGATGAATTCTAGACTTATTAAACATTCTAATTTAAACAAAGGAAATGAATGAATATACAAAAAACATGAAATACACACATAGATGGGATCACAATACATCAAACCACCATCATTAGAATCTTTTTGTCAAAGCCTTATGACTTCTGCATTGTATTTCAATCTGGTTCAAAGATTACATTCAATATTCTATTGTCTCCACTACTTTTCCCACCTGGCTTACATTGAAAGGATACAATATATATAAAAAACCGTGCCCCTTGGGCTTCTGTGCCTCAAACTACTTCTCCTAGAATTTTGGTTTCGGTTATTCCCTACTAGATGACCTTTCAAATAGAGTTTACTAAAAATGGGAACCTGACTGCACCCAATCATGTCATAATCGACGTCTTCGTTATGATCGTTCAATCATCAGTAAGATTCGATCATTAGGAGGTGATGCATTGGAATTTCCCCTTTGAGTGGTTTTCTGAATGATCAAGCACAATGTCATAAACTTTGTCACCTAATGTAACGTGCTTTGGTTTTTTCCACACGATCACTAGGTGTAGTATACATGTGGCGAGTTGGTGTGGAAGATGTATGTTGGTTGTCTCTCATGATTTCTAGGTGGTTACAATGATCGGGGGACCACACATCTCCTCCAAAACTGTATTGCATTTCACCTACAATTTTCCTTCTCAACCAATGGTTTTAAAGCATCTGCGCAACGAATATCCACCACGCTCGAATCTGTGATGTTGTCTCTTTAATAGTCTTTTCTACCAATTGTTTTCTCAATTCTCTATTCTCCTGGCACAATTCGGAAATAGCGAGTTGCACTTGCTTCATCTATTGTGACGACTCCTGAACCTCCACATTTTTAGTGCCCGATATTCCCCATCTTTCACTAATTCCCCTGCTTGAACCTTCAACAGGTTCTAGCCGAACAATGTGCATGAGTAACTTCTCAATAATAGACTAGGTGCGCGGTTCGCTGGGAGATTGGGTCTCCTCGGGCTTCTTGATCAACCTTGGCCTGCCTATTTTTTGGGGTGCTGGATGTTGGGATGATGATTCTTCTATTTCCTTTCCTTTTCCTGTGGCCTCTTCCATTCTTTCCCCCATGATGTGAAATTTTGTTTCCCCTGTGGATAGAGGGAAGTCTCCTTTGGGGTCCCTAGGGATGTCGGCTTAAATTAGGAATGAATTCCAGTCTTTGTCCATCCATCTCAATTCCTCGACTACTGAAAACTTGATCAATGATATATGGAATAAGTTCTTCCTCTGCTAGTCAACTTCGACCTGGATGTTGTCCGCCATATTTTCTAGGCTTTGATGCAAGAAGAAAGGTAAGTTCAAAGGCCTTTTCCCTGTGAAGTGCATCAACAACCTGATGTGATGTGGGTATATTCTATCATACCTTCTTTCATAGGTGAAATACCTTCTAATCACCTTTAGGAGCTTTTGGAAATGATCCCAGAGATAACGACTCGGAACGCTTGCTCTGATTTTCCCATTCAGGAATTTTGGCTTGATAAAGTATTCAAATCATAATATATCTAAAGACATTCCCTTAGACCACCTTTCACAACGCACAGGGATCTATGTCGTAGCTAATAGAGTTTCCTTCATCACCCAGAATGTGATTCCCGAAATGGTCGTGTAGAACCCATTGAACCTGAGAGTGAGCTGTTTAGCCAGCTTCGCGTTGTATCCTTTTATCTTCTCACAATAGCGCAGACATCCGACCTGTTCAAAAGATGCCCTGATATTTAGATCTTCGTTGATTAATTCCAGGTCCCGAAGTTCGAACCTCATGGCTTTGCCACTTTGCACCTTCTTCCTTATGTCTTGGGATGTTGTCATGATGTAAATGTGTATTTGTTTCACGCGCACAGTAATGAATGGTAACGCCCTCTTTGCATGGTAAATGGAGAATGATATACTCCGCAGAGACCTGTTGGAATGACAGTGACAAAAAATTTGCGTGACAAGCAAAATCAACTCTAGGAGTTCACTATGCGGCCGCTAGGTGCTATGACAACTTTCGGCGTAGAAGGAGATCAACGCTGTTATAAACAACAATGGTAGGCTCGTTGCAGTAGGGAAGCACGCCGAAAAATTCTGGCATAGTGGAAAGGCACTGAGATACTTGTAGTGATGCAAAGAATTTAAACACAGAAAGAAATTCAACGCAACATGAAAGGACCCCAAAGAAGAGAGGATGACCGCGAGAATAACTATCATCTGACACACTAGCTAGCAGTGAACTCCAACAAGCTTGATACCACGACTAAAAATGAAGGAGACGCGTGTTGAGGAAAATATATGAAATAATCTTACTCAAGCATTTTCAAACTTTACTTGGCTAAAGAAAAGTAGACGGGAATATCACCCTATGTTTATAGACAACACAAATAACATCCTAACTCACAAATATTAATTATGAGTGCTTAGGCTAGTCTTTTATCAACAAAACGCTTGCTGGAAGTTCACTTTTTATGTAATTTTCTGAATATAACAGTTGCTGAAATAAATGTAAGAATAGAAGTAAAGACACCAAGATGATAATCAAGAAAGAAGAGACATAAAGCAATCCTTTATTTCGTTCCAATTCACCAAAGAGTCATTTTCTTTACAAAATCTCATACAAAAATCTTGTACCAAAGTCAAACTTAGACATCCTTGATGGAACATACAAAAGGACCTCTGATAGAAACCAAAACTGAACTCTAAAAACTAGATCAGCTTGCCACATATTGCTGCCCACTCAAATCTTCACAATAGCCTTTATCAGTGATGAAAATTAATTCACAAACAGACAAGTCTAGACAGTCTATCAAAGATAGATCAACACCTCTGAAAAACAAGTGTCTGAATGATTTGATTCAACCCTGAATATTGGTGTCTACAATAAGACCCTACTATCACAAAAGCAAATTAGGCTTTGATGAATATATGAATGAATGAAAACTGAACTAACTCAACATAACTCAAAGAGAAAACCTTAGCATGCTTATGCTTCTTTCCTCCCTCTGTTCCTCCCTTTTCTTTTTCTTTTAACAAATTAGAATTGGTTGAAGAAGATGAACCAATTCATTAGTTAAGTTAACTGCAAGACTCAACTAACTTTAGTTAGGGGGAAGAGTAATAATTATAATAAGGGTCATAAATAATAGTAACTAGTAGGTGGGACCCCATGTAACTCCCTTTAGTTCATAACAATCATAACAATTATAACATAACCATTAGTTAAGTAAAATACACCTCCTTGTGTCTCCCATCCACATATTCACTTTCGGTAATTTAAATTCATGGAATTTGAAGTTATTTAAAAAATAATACTCATATATCCAAAATAAAGCATGCTATCCAAAGATCCCTAAAGCCAACTGTCATAAAAAAATAATGGATAGAATAAAAATCCAAATCCACATTCCCCTTTGCCGATGTTACCATTTTTAGTCTTTTGACAGAAGCGTAATAGGCCTCTGTTTTTAGCCTTTTATTTGAATATCTCATCCCTGCTTGCATGATTTATTAGCAATGATCTTTTAATTAACCATTCATGAAAACTCTTTTAAAAAAAATATGAAATGGACTTTGGCTCAACAATATATCAGACTCATGCTATCCAATCCATGCAAATTGTTTTACCGCTTATCAATGAGCAAGGGGTGAAAAGGGTTCTGGGATATGCGAAGGGTTTGTATTGAGCAAAAACATGATTCCATGAAGGGAAAATAACACGGTTACTGCTCAATGAAAACAACAATCAACTGCAGGAAACCCAATAAAACATCAATGTAATCCACGCAAGACACTGCCTCTTTTGACTTCTTTAACAACAAAAATCTCTTGACTGTAATTAATTTTAGAACAGGGAGTGAAAAAATGAATATGGGAGGTGAAGGGGTTTGTAATTAGTGAAAAATGAAATAATGAAAGGGAACAAAAATGATTATTGTTCATGAAATTAATTAAGTGACCCATAAACAATCTGCGAAAAGGGATGCATCAACTATCAATCGTCTTGACCAAATAACAATTTCTGTGCATTTAACTAGTTTACTGTTCATATTCAAATACACAACACAATGCCATCATAATATAGTATGCATTCCACAAAATCTGTAAAGAAAATTTTGTTCCCTTCTTTGCATCTTATAACAATTCTCAAACAATAGCCTTTCCATTCTGTTAACCATCGAAATCAACCTCTGCCCATATCTTACTTTAATCAACCAATATACCCAATTTCATGTTTCCAGAATTTACAATGAAGTCACATGATCACTGCAATCGGGATTGTCATTTAAATGCAGCGACATTCATTAAACATATATAAGAAGTGACCTAGAATAATCAAGACAAAATTTCCATGCCCAAAAAGATATCTAAATATATAACCAACAACCACTATTTAGACACAAGCTACGCACAGGGTTATTTGCCCAGGCTATGTAATTCTGCCACTGTAAAAAAAGCAATTCAGTGTGACTTAAAAATTGTGCCATCCCTCCAAAACGATGAGATCGCGACAACATTCCCTTCTTAACAAATGGTCGATTGTGACCATTAAACATGCTTAAAACCCTATGAGAGAAAAAACTATCCATATTGTGCATAGTGCGCAGCCACCAAATCATTACAATGCAATATAAAAAAATCAAACACATAGTCCAAGTCATAACTCAATCCATCGTGATAAGTCATTAATAACAAGGTATTATTTCAATTTAATCTGACAGTAACCAACTATGTTGTGCAACCTCAGGCTTATACAATCGAACAATCATAAGGATATAGTGGGTATGCAGTCATCCGGTTCCATAATCATTTGGCCCCCAAGGAAAAACAAAGTTGCCATGACCATTATTTGAATGTGAAAAAACACATACACATAATGTGACAGGCATGACCAACTTCAAGCATTTATAACCAATGCTAGCTAAACATCCAAACAATCTTTAGTGCAAAAAAAAAAACCAGTGACTGTGTAATTTGAGTTGTGCCAATAAAAATGCAATATTTTTCATTATTATCACCGAAGTAGTAACTAAATGCCAACCCACACGACTGTCGTATGACCAACTCGGCGAGTCTGCATTCAAATTAATTGACCATGCATCCAATCCACAATAATCCATAACAACTTGACATGCCCACCAGTCTTCTCCATGAAACTTCAGACTGGAGGGTTAATGGTTTGTTTGGTAGCTATCACATGGGGAACAAAGTCAACTCATCATAATGGTGAAAACTACAAGGCCAAAGGTGTACACACAAAGAGAGATAAGATTCACTTGTGGAGAAGAAATAATTTCGTGACGGGGCCATAACAAGAGGTGAGGCTTTAATCTTGGGGTGGAAATGCTATTTAACGCACATGGGGTATGACCTGTGTGCGCCCTAAATCCAACAACTACCACACAGAGGTGAAGACAGGGCCCAATAAGAGAAGGAAAACCCAAATTGTGACCTCTAGTGGTGAAATCAACCAAATGCCAAACTGTACAATGCATGGTGGAACAAACGCTTTAGTCATTAAACCCCATAAAATCCTGCAGGCCAGATACATCGATGCAAAAGCATGAAGATATCCCATCGAGACCAACAAGGATACTCTAATAAAACCAAGAGGGATAGCAGAGAACTCTTATGACCACTAACACTCAGGATAACTAGTAATGCTATGAATTCAATATCATTTCAAAGAGAATCATCAACGTTTCATTCACAATCACCATTTTACACAGTTGCCAAACTTAAGGAAGGCATAAACCAATACACCTGAGCCAACGTCCATTTCATACCAGAGTAGAATCATGAAGGGATAAAAAATGAAAATACCTGTAATTGAATGCCTTAAAACGGGAGTAGGCTGAGCGGTTCCTCCCTGCTAAGGAATCATAGCATAACCCCAACAACAATGTTTGAGAAATAACCTGACTAGGGTGATGTTCAATGACAAGAGTAAAGGCAATATGCAGTAATTTCACATCACTTCCATACTTCAATGTTCATTCAATTCTTAGTGCGCGCCGACTACTTAGTCAAGCAATCATCTACTCTGAACCATGTGTTGAGACCAACAATCATTAATTTCCAAGAGTACCACTCATATCACATATTACCATCTCCACTATATAAAAATACATGTCAACTACGTTTTATACAACCTCAATAAAACACATGGCCATCATATGTTAGCTAGGATTTGCCACAACCCTTTCAATGCATATAGCATGTTAGCATATGATAGTTTCTTCTTTTAATTTCCTTTCATTTGTTGTTACTTAACATATGTCTATTGCAGGTGTCACAAGTAGTAGGTCTAAGAACAGACAACAATGATAACCATGAAAACTTCAGTATAGAACTTGAGCTTGGAACAACAAGGGAAGCATGTATAATATGCTTGATCCATTATCCAATAAAACAAGATATCGTCAACCACGTAGATAGTGTCAAAATAACCATAACATCAAATAAGTGCCATATTTGATCTCAAATATCCAAGTTATTACTTCGCCTTTATAAGAATAGACTTAACAACACTTTGCGGGCAAAACTTAGTGACAACTTTTTTAATTGTCAACAAACTGGCGACTCCACAGGATTTTTTTTTTTCAACATATTTAGAATTCAGAACTCATGGTTTCACAGACCATAACAACGAGCCAAGGAAAATATAACCAGGAAGATTATGCAACAGGGGGAATTGAGTGGATTTAATGGAAAGATGACCAGGAATTTGGGAATAACTCATTAAAAATGTTAAGTATGAGGTGTTTTACCACTATATGCATAATCCATCAACAAGAATATGCTCTTTAACTTTTAAGGAGGAAAATTTCCACATTTTCTCTTAAAATCTCATTGGATGAAGAAAAGGCGAGAAGAAGTGGGAGACAACCAATTATTTATAAGGAAACAATGGAAATATATAACAATTTCAAGGGTCCTTAAGAGAAGACATCATAACAGTCATGTAAGCTTGATTGATATTGACTAACAATGCTTTGCAGGAGTGTCACTGTGGAAAATATGATCCAACACCTTATTCTCTACTTGAAACAAAAATATGACCAAATACAAATCCCAACAAAATAAAATTGCAAAAGATTAAAAAGAAAAAATAAAGTGATAGAAAAGTAAAAGCAGTAGGAAATGCTTAAAACAGACAATAACTACCATAAGAAGAAAAATAACGAAAACCTGAAAATAGAGCTAGACTACTAAATATAGGAAATCTAGACAACGTTAGAGCTTTTCAAGTTGGTTCCACATAATTATTTAAGTGAGAACCGTTAGTGCTGTAGGAAAACAATCGCTCCTGCAAATCCTTTAGAATGTAAGAATTTGTGCCTAAGACAAAAGTGATTTTGAAAGGACCCAACCATAATTTCTGAAATTTTGAATGTCTTCCCTTATCAGCGTGAGCCAAATCCCATTGTAGAACCTTTTCATTGACTTTGAACTTTATAGTGTTGACACTTTTGTTGAAATATTTCTTAACAGTTTGCTGCCTCCTTTTAATATTATCTAAAGCAAACATCCTTTGTTCTTCCAAAGCTAGTAATGCATTTACCCTTTGTGAAACATATGAAGAATTCGATTCTTCAATCTGTAGCATCAAACTTAAGGAAGAAAGTGTTGGAATATTGGTTGTTGTCATTGATGTCAACCCTAGTCATGGGTTTTGGACCGCAAGATTGATGAAGGTATTTGGACATGAAGGAAAATGCACATGTAGATACAACACCCATGGATGGATAGTATACATCATGTTGTTTCCAGTGGTATGTGGCATGTCACGTGGATCCTCATGGTTGAGGAGAAATGAATTTTTGAAGATGACAAAGTGAATTGAAGAAGGAAGTACATGTAGGCCCTGGAGATAATTAAAGAAAATAATTACAAAATAAGAAAGTGTCAGGTCAGCCCTAATGTTAAAAGGAAGTGACATAAATAGTATAAATAAACATCATTATACATTCATTTGATACAAGTTGAATTTTAGAGGAAATCAGAAGTAAAGAAGGCTGGATTTCAAGGGAGGATGAAGTCTTTTGGTGATGTGTTCTAAGGTATGTTATTTTCAGGTCATCTTACCATTTTTGCTATAAATTTTTTTCTAGAACGATTAAGATGGTGAAATTTCTATGGTATTGAGAAGACATATCAAGGTACCTCTGGTAAAAATTTCATCTCTTTATTCGCTATAATTATGGAGATACACTCTGTGGAAGATAGGGTTTGTGCCCAGTCTTGAAGCTAGTCAATAAAAAAGTGTTCCAGGTAAAACAATCATAACTTCTTCATACAGAATCCAAATGAAGTGGGACCACTTCCATTGAAAATATTACGGACTTTAGTTTCTTGTGTGTGATTTTTAGAATTAGATGTTAAATATTGAGCGCGGGGCATGCTGTAAAAGTTGGGTCTTCTGAATAGACCAGAATTGAAAAAAGTCTACCATTCTTTCTATAACCTCTTTTTGGGGAGGATTCAAGGAGTGAAAATTGGAGGAGTTTCAGAGAATACATTGAGTAATATTATCTACAGGATCAGAGTACTCCAAGAATTGTAGAAATTGAAGAAGTCTCAGGAAGCATTATCAGGTTCTATGTGATGATTGGTTGATGGTGATGATTTAATGTAAAGTTTTATTATCTCTCATATATTTTTGGGTGGAAGGAAGGGGCAAGGATGGAGAGTTAAAATTTCTCTTGATATTGGAGGATTGTATCTTCCTCTTGGATGTTTATCCCTCCCTTTACATTTGGAAGCTATAGCTACCTTTGGAAGTCATTACTTCCCTTGAACAATAACTATTGATTATTTCTCATATATTGTGCATGGTGTATTGGTGTAACTCTTATACTATTTTTGATTTCTCATTGGATATAGTTGAATGGTTTAAGTATAAGTTGAAAATGGTTTTAAATTGTACTTGATACTGATTCACCCCCCTCTCAGTATCAACAAAAAGTTCCAGCTCAGTTGGCAAGAGGGATTCTTGACCGTAAACTAGCTGGAAAGGAGTACAAAAAGTGCTTACTTTGGTGGTAGTTCGATCTGCCCAGAGAGTATAAGTGAGGAGGGTGTGCCACTGACAAGGCTTCTATTCGATGAGCCTTTTGAGGATTCTTACCAATTTGTTATTGGTAGACTTGGCTTAGCTGTTTCCATGGGGATAGTAAGTCGAGGAGGTGAATTGTTTAAACCCCAATTTGGCTAAAAACTGAGTCATCTTAGTAGAAATGAAAGCAAGACCATTTTCTGTAATAATTTCAAATAGAAGACCAAATCTAGAAAAAATGTTATTTTCTAGGAAAGAAATCACTTGATCGTTTGTGGAATGAATAAGTGGGACAACTTCAACCCATTTTGTAAATAGTCTGTGGCTGTCAGAATAAAAACTTTCCCAACTGAAGAAGGAGGATTAATAGGACCAATGAAATCCAACCCCCACTTTGAAAAGGGAAAATCTGGTAGGACAGGTTGTAAAGGCATGGCTGAAAGGCGTTCTTTCCTAGAAAATTTTTGGCATTTGTCACAAGACCTCGAAAAAACATAAGAGTCATGAAAGATCGAAGGCCAATAATATACTTTTATAATAATATTCAAAGCTGTGGTTTTTGCAGAAAAATAACCTCCTACATGAATGATAGAGTTTGAAGAACCATGAGCTTCTTGCAACAATTTTTGTGTGTCTTCATTGTTTACACAACAAAACAACACTCCATCGGCATACCTTTGGAATAAAATTTATCCTATAATGACATATCTTGCAGATTCGAGACAAAGTCTTCTCCTTTGATGAGTGTCTAAGTTGTCTAGACATATTTGGTTCTGCAAATAATAAACTAAATTCTTGTACCAAGGATGTTCGAACACAGGGAGGATCTGATTGTCAATGTAAAAGAGGGATGAAAGGGAACTATATTCTTCATAAATTTCTTCACCATTCTCAACATGCTGAGCTAGGTGAAGGGCTAGGTCACGTCCCTTGATAGTGGTAGAATTTATGATATTCAAATTGTGCTCCTAGATCTTGGCAAGCCAATGTGCAAGTTTTCCTAAAAGATAATTATGTGAGAAAAAAAACTTAACATCAGGTAAAGGGACCTTTACCAACATATGCTTACCTAAGATGTAGTGGGGAAACTTCTCAATGACCTTAACAAGAGAGAAAGCATGTTTCTCAATAAAATAATATTTAAATTCATCATCAGTCAAACTTTGACTCATGTAAGCCATCATTTTTTCATTTCCTTGGTCATCATTTTGTACGAGGATAGCAGAGACTGCCTCTTCAGTAGAATTAGTATATATCGTGAATTCCTTCTCAAAATCTGGCTTCGCCAAAACCGGTGCAGAACTAATTTCTTTCTTAATCCCTTCAAAAGAATTTTCGACATCGTCTGTCCAAGAAAAAGGATGATATTTCTTAAGCAGATTATGAATTGGTTTCACCATCATGGTAAAATCTAGAAAAAACCTATGAAAAAAGTTGATAACCCCCCTAAAAGCTTGAATTTCTTTCTTAGAAGTGGGAGAAGGAAGGTTAAGGATAGAAGGAATCCTTTCAGGATCAATGCTTATGCCTGAATCATAGACGATGTGTCCCAGGAGTTTTCCCTAGGTAACACCAAAAATGGAATTGGAAGGATTTGGAGAAACACTGAATTTCCTACACTACATGATAACTTTTCTCAAATGATCAAAATGATCTGATCAGATTTTAGACTATACAGTTAAGTCATCAAGGTAAATCTGAATGATTTTACCAATCAAATCGTCAAAATCTAATTGCATATCTCTTTGAAAGGTGGCATCTGCATTAGATAAACCAAAAGACATACGTTCATAAGCAAAGGTACCCCAATGAGTAATAAAGGAGGTTTTACGTTTATCTGCCCTTTTTACCTTGATTTGATTGTAACCTGAAAAACCGTCAAGCAAGGACATCATTTGCGACCCTGTGACCTGGTGAAAAATCATTTCCATGTTAGGGAGAGGGAAGTGATCCTTTATGATAGCTCGGTTTAATGCATGAAAATCAACACATAATTTGATCCGACTAGTTGTTTTTCGAACATGAACCAGATTTGAAACCCATTCATAATACTTTACCAGAAAGATGATTCCAACCTTCAAAATTTTTTCCAACTCCTTTCAAATAGTTGCTTCTAACGTAGGGTTAATAGGTCTTTGTTTCTGCCTGATTGGTTTTATGCCTTCCTGAATGGGAATGGCATGTTGTATAAGAACAGGATCAAAATCACGAAGATCCTTATAAGACCAAACAAAAACATCTTGAAATTCACCAAATAGCTTGGCAAACTTCTCCTTCCCTTCATTTGAACATTTGGCACCTATTTTGATGTTCTTTGGAGTCTTGGGTGTCCCAATGTTCAAGGAGATGGTTTCACCCACCTTCCTTTTCGACTTCTCTTCCTTCTATTTCTCTTTGTTGCCTACATCACTTGAAGAAAATGAACTCTCTAGAGGATTCAAGCCTTTAAGAATCTTGTTATCTTCTATGGATATAATTTTGTTGGCCCTTGGTGTCGAAATAAGAGAAGATCAAGGAAGAAATGGAAAAATGTGAACTGCGTGGAAGACACAATGATTGTTACTAGGTCGAAGTGAGAAAAAGAGCAGAAAATATGGAGCGAAGTAAAAGGAAGCAAGCCATTGAACGAGGAAATCAAGGATGACAAATCAACAAGAAAGAAGGATCGTGGAAAAATCAGCAAGCGGAAAAATCCACTGTTGGATGCTTTGGAGCACCGTATGAGAAGGAAGGAAAGATAGGCTGGCGAAGCCTTGAAAATGAGAGCCAAGTTGACCTAGGGTTTTAGACACCTAGGGTCTTGGTATATATGGTTTTGACACCTAGGTTTCGACCTAAAGATGTTAGTGAGATATTGCAATGTATAAATAAGAACCTACATGAGGGAAGGAGGTTCGATCTAGTGGTACTATTGACATGATTGATTATTGTTGTGTGAGAGAGAAGAGCTAAGTGTGAGAGCCTTCTGGTATTGTAAGATATTCAGCTGGGTGTGAAGGTCAAGTCCTGCAGCTGGGTGCATAGGAAGGGGAGAGACATAGAGGAGAAGAAAGAATATATGCTAGATAAGAGCGCAAAAAAGAACTGTATGCTTCAACTTAATACATTATAAAGCATAGTTCTGTGGACGTATCCCTAGAGAGAGGGTGAACCACATATATCTTGTGGTGTATGTGTGATTGTTGTTCTATTATTTATTATTGGTATACTTCTATTGCATTATTGTGTTAGATCTGATAGATATATCTTGCGCAGTAGATCCTAGGAAGATAAAGAATACTAGATTGTTGTGTGTCGATCACTTTGAACCCACTTTACATTCCTTCTGGTTGTAGAACTCTCTGTCTTGCAGCCCCCACATAGATGCTTCGGGTGAGATTGCATATAACTCGTAGGTGTTGCCAAAAGGGCCAATAGATAGGGCTTGTTGGTGCACTCTTGGAGCTGAACCCTGGGTCTGCCCCTGTGCCAAAAAATGGTTCCATTTCTGGGACAAGAATCTTATTGAGGGAATGTCAAGGTGGTTTTCATCAAAGAAAAAAATTCAAAAGTGGATAGAGGATCAAGAGAAGGACTTCGCTGAAGCCCATAATAAGAACCCTAATCTTAGTACAGAGGATTGGTTGGAGAAATATATCTTTACTGATATACACGAGATTTTCTTTGGAGGAATCCATCAGGAGCTGTATGAGTGGTTATCTGGGTTAGTAGATACCCAGTTTGAGATCAGATCTAGACCTCCTGTGGTTTGGACGTCGACACTAATCAAGAAGGTCAAGAGAGTCGATAACGCTGTTTCACAAGTAGTAGATCACTGGTTTGATAGAACCATTGGAGGGTACATCACCAAATTTTCTATTGATAGAGTAGAGTCATATAGCCAAGCCAAGAGATATTTCTTCAAGTGACCCAGAGGAAAATTTTTACATTTTATAAAGATGTGGATCAAGATGCTATTGCATGAGAAGAACATCTTGAAGATACAGTAGATTGGTCAGATCTGGAAAAGATAATGTTCAGGAATTCAGATAGCGACAATGACACAAAAGTTGGACATACACGCAGTGGAAGAGCGTTCAGACAATTTCATCTTGTGAACTTATTCAAGCAGAGATACGGGGACAAGGGTTTCTAAAATGGAGAAGAGGCAGACCCGACAGATGAAGAGAATTCAAAACCCACTAGGGTAGAGGAAGGGAAAGCTGAAGAACCTCGCCGGTACGAGCTAGAAACTTCAGGAACTGTGCAGATTGTTGAAGTAAGTACTATTAATCCCCCAGTGGTCTCAGTAGCACTAAGCAATTAGAATAGTTAGATTCATCAGAGTCCTCAGAGTACTATTACTAGTAGTTCAACATATACTCAGACAGGAAACCTAGGAAACCTAGGAAGATCTATGGCAAATGAGATGAAGCTCCCCATCTTTAGGGGAGATGGGTCTAAAGACCCTGATCAACACTGGTTCTTATGTGAAGCTGTATGAAATATTAAGAATGTCATCGATGAAGCTATTAAAATAACCCAGTTTAGTACTACCCTAAGGGATCACGCATTGAGATGGTACATGAATCTTGTCCAAGGAATTGCACAGTCTAAGTCGCTGAATTAGATCAATAATGTGTTGATTGCAGAATTCAAGAAACCCAAATTAGAATCACAATGTATTATAGAGTTGAAAGAGATCAAGCAGAAGGTATCCGAACCCATTTGGGAATTAAATTAAAGATTTAAGACCTTAACAGGCCGATTGACTTTTCAGATCCTAGATGACCAGAACAAAGAGTGGTTCATTGCCGCCCTTTTACCACGCATAAGAGTTCCTCTGATGCAATAGAAGATTTCTTTACAAGCTGAGGCACTAGAGATCACCATGAAGCTAGAATCAAACCCTATGGGAGAATCCAGTTCATGTATGAGCCAAATCTTGAGTCAGCTAACTAGTTTGTCTCTATAGGTCAAAGATATGAAAAAAGACAAGGGGAAAGATAAAAGAGAAGACATATGGTGTGTCATATGCAGATCAGAAGTCCATGACAAGGAAAACTATCCCATATTCCATGAATACTTGGCCTCTGGAGCTCTGATCCCTTTGAAGCAAGTCACCTTACCCTGGTGCAAGGTATGTAGAAATAGACATCACCCTGGTGAGTGCTATTACATGGAAAAATATGTTCAGACACCCACAAATTTGTATTGCACATTCTGTAAGTCCATGGGACAAGATGATAGGGATTGTAGGGCTTACGATATCATGCATGAAAGGTCAAGAGACATATAAAAAATTCAAGGTGAAGTACAACAAGAAGGAAACACTATGCAGTATAATTCCCTTGGGAGAGGAAACTTCAATCCTCACGGTGGATTCAGAGGAAGAGGATGAGGATGAGGTATGGGTCGAGGCTGAGGAAAGATAATCTGTTATAACTGCGCACAACCAAGACACCTAGCAAGGGACTGTCAGAACCCTTGTACCACTTGCAGCTATTGCAACTCCTTCGAGCATGTTATCGAGGAATGTCCAACATTGCTGGCTAAGCTTCAGGAAAGACGAGGAACTCAGGAGAACCCACAAGTGAAACTAATATATGCCAAAACTCTCGGAGAAGACCCTAGATTTGTTGTTATCACTAGAGGAGGTGTTGTTATAGGATAAGACATACTAACCCAAGGAAAGACTACATGAGACTCAGGAATAAGGAAAGCTGTAGAGAAGACCCAAACTTTTGATGCAAAGAAAGAAAGACATATATTTGAGGAGGCAAGAAAATATTTCAAATAATACCAAAGATCTTCATCAAAGACACAACCAGAAGTAAGGGAATATGGAATGCCACAGGAATTTGATCAGTTTTCTTCGCCAAAATAAGGAAAAGAGGTAAGAAAGCTCATGGAATTTTTATATACTTGCATTAAGTTGATTCAGTATGAAAGTGTTGTAAAAGAGCTACAAAGTTTAATCAGACAGTATGCTCTAGGAAAGATAGACCCCTTCCTGAACAGGGCAGTACGCCAAATCACTAAAAAGAGGAGGACAAATAAGAAACTCCACTTGAATACTCAGATTGGTGAGTATGATATAGACTATGTCATCCTCGACTTAGGGTCAGAGGTCAATGTCATGATGAAGTAAACTTGGGCACTGATGGTAAAACTGAAGTTGATATAATCCCCTATCAGGCTCAGGATGGCTAATCAACAAGCTATCAACCCCTTTGGACGATTGGAGAAGTCCCTGTGGACATCAATGGAGTAAGAACATTTGCAGATTTTGAGGTAATTGAGATAGTTTATGATAGCTGTCCTCACCCTGCACTGTTAGGAATTGATTGGGCCTTCAATAATTCCACTATGGTTGATTTAAATAAAAGACATATGACGTTTGAAAGATATGTCCTTAGGGTCATTTCACCCTTAGATCCAGATGAAGGTCAGCGAGACAAAGAGCCCATCAGAGAAGAATACCGCGCATATGAACTGGAAAACATATACAAATTAACATCCAGACAAAAAAATTACATTAATCCTATGGTTGATGGAAACCTAAGTTGGCGAAGTGACAACGCATGTTCATCGGACTCAAAAAAAGCACTGGAAAATTGGTAGAATAAAATGTATGAAGTATCTACAAGAAGATGTGCTAGATTAACCAGAGAAGTTCACTGGATCGACACAACAATAAGTAACTTACCCACCTGTGATGGTCTGAATCCTTTAGAAACCTTCTTGTCGGACTTTGAAGAAAGTGTACCAATGCAACAAAGATTGTTGGCAATGGACGAGGCCTTGAAATCCACAGTAGCAATATGGTGGGGGACACACAAAAAAAACATTACAGAATGGGTACAATGTCATACCTTGATGACAATGCGGTTCTCAGCACAAGTAGAATGCTTCGAAGTTCGGTACACAGGTCAAAACTTCCCAAAGGACCATGTGCGAAGTTGCGAAGAAGCCTGGAGCAACATTCCTCAAGAGCAGTGGGTGCACAAATTCATTAACACACTAGACACGACACCTATCAACTGGTACCTTCAAGCAGAGCTGTGCCTCATCACTACATATTGGGAAGGTATGACTCAGAATTTTGTGACCACCTTCTTATTTGAAAGTCAATATCCTTCAGTAGATCAAGCATTGCAGATTATAAGAAAAAAAGTATTAGAGGAGGCATCTAACCTCCCTTTAGAGCAAGAAAAGGATGAATGGATTGCGCCTCTCTAGAAAATGCAAGGTTGTTACAACATCAATGGTGATGAAGATGATGATCCAAGAAAGGTGAACATCGCAAAAAAAAAATGCCAAAGAGATGTGGAAGGACCGGGAGTTGAGTTACCATACATTGAACAACCAATAAATATTAAGAAGGTCAATATTGGAAGAGAACAGACACCGAAGCTTGCAAATGTTGGAGATTATTGGGATGTTGCCACTATTGACAAGATTACAAAATTATTGCATGAATATCAGGATTTGTTTCCAACCAAGTTCACTGTTATGAAGGGAATTAAAGGGCCTATGGGAGAGATGAGGATCCATTTGAAACCATATTTAAGACCAGTCAAACAGAGAACCTATAGAATGAACCCTAAATATAAGGAGAAACTGAAGATTGAGCTCGACAGAATGCTGGAAGCAGGGATTATAGAACCTATGGAAGAATCAGAGTGGATTAGCCCTATGGTGGTGCAAGACAAGAAGACAGGAGAGATCAGGATCTGTGAAGATCTCAGGAATTTGAATGATGCATGTTTGTATGACCCCTTCCCTACACCATTCACTGACGAAGTGTTAGATAATGTGGGAGGCCAGGAGGTATACTCTTTTACAGATGGATTCTCGGGATACCATCAGATCTGGATTGCCAAGGAAGATC
>ML816639.1:116180-128483 GCA_009831015.1 Picea engelmannii
CTTGCACTCCAACATGTCGAATATCTTCAAGATTTCGATTGTATACTTCCCTTGGTTAAGGAAGATCCTCTCAGGACTCTACCATACCTCAAGACCTAAGAAATAATGCATTAGGCCAAGGTCTTTCATCTCAAGTTATGAGGCGAGTCTCTTCTTACATTTGGTGATGAGATTTTCTTCTCCAGTTAAGAATAAGTCATCCACATATGGAAACAATATTACTGGCTCATCATTCATAACTTTGAAGTAGAGGTTAGTCTTCTTTACTCTTGGTAAAGCCTAAGATCGTCAAGAAACTGTCTATACGGCCATACCAAGCTCTAGGAGCTTTCTTCAATCCGTATAAGGCTTTCTTCAATCTGCAGACATGAGACTTCCTGTCTTCAACTTCAAATCCTTGAGGTTTCTCTATATACACTTCCTCTTCGATGACACCATTTAGGAAAGTTGTCTTTACGTCCATCTGGTGCAGCTTCCACTTCATCTTAGCTGCAAGAGCTATGATGGTTATGATCAAAGTGTATCTGGCTATAGGAGTGAATTTCTCTTCATATTCAATGCCTTCCTTTTGAGAAAATCCACGAGCGACAAATCTTGCTTTATACTTCTCAATACTTCCATCAGGAACATGTTTTATTTCGAAGAGCCATTTGGAGGATACCACATCTTTACTCTTCGGTCTGGGAACTATTTCCCATACTTTGTTCTTCATTATGGATTGGTATTCCTATATCATGGCATCTACCCATTCTTTCCTCTGAATGGATTCTCCAAAGCAGGTAGGCTCCTCTTCTAGAACATCACACATCAAAGTGGTATAACTGGAGAATGGATTTGGTCTTTTCACCTGTCTCATAGTTCCTTGGGGAACATCATACTTCTCTCCATATTGAATAATCTCTCTATCCCAAGATGGCTTCCTCTTATGGAGGATCGTCATCTGAGGAGGTTCTTGGATTTCTGATATATCATGGTCTTATATAATTTCCTCATCAAGGGAATTTATGACTTCCCTCACTGGTTCTGCAGCTTTGGGAACCTCCCTCACTGATTCTGCAATCTTGGGGATTACGGGTTCCTCTTCAAATACTTCTTCAAGATGGCATCTTCTTGATTTATTGAGCACTCCATATTCATCAAAGGTCACATCCATGTTGATCTCAATGTGATGGTGACCTGGTATATAGATTCTGAAGGCATTGGAGACCTCACAGTATCCCACAAATATTCCCTTCTTTCCTGAGGGTTCCAGCTTGTTTCTCTTCTCTTTCGATATATGAATAAATATTGGGCAGCCAAATATTTTGAGATGGCTTACCTTTGGCTTATTTCCGATGAACATCTCTTCCGGGGTCTTGAGCCTGAGTGCACCATGGAACAATCAGTTCTACACATATACAGTTGCCATTGTTGCTTCTGCCCATAAGCACATAGGAAGATCTTGATCATGGATCATAGTCTTCAAAACTTCCATTATCATTATGTTCTTTTGTTCAGCTACACCGTTTTGTTGGGGATTATAGGGAGTAGTGAGTTCCCTCTTGATCCCAACATATTTGCAGTAGTTCACAAACTCTTTTGAGGTATATTCTCCTCCATTATCTGACCTAAGTATCTTGATCTTTCTTTCAGAAAGATTCTCTATCAAGGCTTTTGAATTCCTTGAGTTTTTTGAACACTAGATTTCAAGAGATACAACCAGGTCTTATGAGAATAATCATCAATAAATGATACATAATATACATACCCACTAATTATGGCATTGGGCCACACACATATGAATGAATGAGTTCTAGGACTCCTTCTTCTTTGTTGTCTCTCTTCGTAAAAAGGGTTCTTAATGTTCTTCCCTTGTGCACATCCATTTCATATGCCCTCATGGTAGCACCTTTCTCTAGGTCATAGGTAATAACCTCGAGGAATCTATAGTGAAGGTTGCAGAAGGCAACATACTAAAAGAGAAACCTTAAGTAAAGCAATCATCATTGGAAGTGAAGAAAATAGCTTGTATAAGCTAAAGGGTCACTTATAAGCTACCATGACCCACGCCATTGAGAATCCATGTGAACTTTGGCATAGAAGACTAGATCACATTAACTACAAGGTGCTACCATACATATTCAAATATGTATGGTAGCACCTTGTAGTTAATGTGATCTAGTCTTCTATGCCAAAGTTCACATGGATTCTCAATGGCGTGGGTCATGGTAGCTTCTAAGTGACCCTTTAGCTTATACAAGCCATTTTCTTCACTTCCAATGATGATTGCTTTATTTAAGGTTTCTCTTTTAGTATGTTTCCTTCTGCAACCTTCACTATAGATTCCTCGAGGTTATTACCTATGACCTGGAGAAAGGTAAAAAAAAATAGCAAGCAAGAGTAATATACTTTTGATAATATAAATTAATAGCACGAGCAATCATCACAGTAGCTTCTTTAGGGCTATCACTTGTAACTTGTCTGAAGAAAAGATTAAAGGTAAGGAATACAATACAAAAATGAGGTCAACACTCTCATAGTGTTGTGATCAAACATTCCTCCATGGAAACCTGGAACTAACACAAGATATTCTTCCTAGAGGAGGTGTTAGTTGTATCAAACAAATGGTTACGTTAAGAATTTACCTCTATATGCTCACATGTTATCAAGTATGATACTTTACAAAGACTCTTATCTCAACTATATTCATCAACTTGTCATGTGTACCTTTGAATCTTATTAACTTGATTAATCAAACCTAGAGCCTTGTCCTCAAGAATGAGTGTTTGCTTTTCTTCTGAGTCTCCTTCACTCAAGATGACAAGTGCTTTCTTCAACCTATCTTTTGTACTAAGACAATACGTTATCTTGACAGAAGGTTGGGATAGAGGATAAGTTCTATGATCTCAACTTGTAATCCATCGAATGCCTTGACTCAGAAAAGGTTAGAATGAAGGTCATAGCTACAACATGCAACATTGATCAATATAACAAATGGATGCATATCAGAATAATCACACCTAGGTTGCATCATTCCTCTGAATGTGTTGGATCTTGAGATCCTTTTGGATCTATGGCAAGAGATCCCTTCTCCTAGAAATACTCTTTAAAGTTTAAACATATGTGAGTACATATCTTTGATGGCATTTGCAGGTAGTGGCACCATATGGCAACAGCGGTAATCATTACCAACTCTTAAGAACTTCAAGAGTGACTACAATTGGTACTATGGCTGCAAATGCAACTAATACTACAACTACAACTGGTTCTAA
Source organism: Picea engelmannii (assembly GCA_009831015.1). Lineage (NCBI taxonomy): Eukaryota > Viridiplantae > Streptophyta > Pinopsida > Pinales > Pinaceae > Picea > Picea engelmannii. Next base: position 119,432 of record ML816639.1, read on the forward strand.
GACTGCAACTGCAACTGCAACTTAGGGTTTTATGAGGAAACCCTAATTTTTCAAAATTCAAAATTTGAAATTCTGATCCAGTGGATAGATGCATTGAGCTGAGGCAAGTAAGCTGGTGTAGTCAGATTTCTGAAAATCCATATTTTACCCCCTCAAACTTGAGCTGTGGATTTCTGTACTGGTGCTTCTAGTTTTCGGGTACTTCTGGTACTCTGGTTTTCTAGTACTTTGTGAAACTAGGGTTTCACTTTCCGAGAGGTCTATCCACTGAAAATGTGCGTTGAAGGTGACAAAATGATCCTTGGGGGAGGGTGCACTTTTCTAGATGGTTTTATGGTTGAAATACCTTTCCAACAAAAAGCCCTAATTTGCGTGTACGGCAACAATGACATTTTTCACTTTTCTCTTGTGAAAGATGCTCTCTTCAGCTTGGCTCTGATACCATGTTAGTGTTTAAGCCATTATTATAGTTCTTTTCATTTCAATATATAACAATAGCATAATACAAGATCACTGAGAAATACACAATCACAAGAGACAACATTTATCCTGGGAAACCCTCTAGGGGAAGAAAACCCAGCAAAACTTCCTTATTATAGATAGCCAATACAATGCCAAGAGATAACTCAAGCTAATATAGAATATCCTCTCCCAAAGATGTGCCATTCTCTCTCTCTCTTCTCCAACTGTAGTTCCAAAACTTGTCTCTCAATCAACAAGTGAGGTGTGTCTAAGTGAGGCGCTAGCCTTCTTATTTATACTAGTCTGGCACGTGCGAAGTGTCTCTTCACTAGTAGGGCCGACTTCTTAATATGGGTGGTTATAACCACCTTTATTATATTCTAGGGCCTCTTTGATATATTCTGGGGCTGAATTCTTCTTTTGCCTATTACAATTACATTATGAAAAATCCACAAAAGGGGATTTGGTCCTTATACAATAGTCAACATGATCAATCCACAATGGGTATTGATCCAATGAATAATATATCAAATAATAATAATAATACACTTTGCAGTTACATTATCTTAACACTTCTTTGAGTTCGACCAACTACGCGAGCCTCTCTTGAATAGCGCTAGCGTCATCCATGTCAGTAAAGGCAGCAATTCTGAGGCTTGGTACCAAATATTCCATTGGAAAAACGGCTTCGAGACCATAAACCAACTTGAAAGGGGTCTTCATTGTTAATTTTTTGCAAGTGGTTCTATAGGCCCATAGTACTGTCGGTACTCTTAAATCCCATTCATCCATGTTCACACTGCAAATCTTCATCAGCGCTACCTCCAAGATCTTGTTGAATGCTTCAATGGTCCCATTTTCTTGTGGATGGTAAGGTGTGCTCTTCTGATGGTGGACTGCAAATTCCTCAGTCAAGGATTCAATGGTATTATTTATGAAATGTGTGCCTTGATTACTCATAAGGATATTTGGGTATCCAAACATGGTTATGATGTCATCAAATGTGAAGCACGTAGTTGTAGTTGTACTACGGTCCTTAACTGCTCTTGCTTTAGCCCATCTAGTCAAGTACTTTGTTGTTGTAATTATGTACCTTTCTCTTGTGCGCTTTCCTGGTGGGTTTATAGGTCCCACGAAGTCGATGGCCAATTTCTCAAATGATTGTAGGGTCAGTTGTGGTGCTAATGACATTTCATATCTTTTGGATGGTTTCCCAACACTTTGGCATACATCAAAGGCTCTGTAATAGTCTTTAACATCTATGTGTAAGGTAGGCCACCAAAGGCTATCTCTAAGCACCTTCTGCGTGGTTTCTTTCCCTGCGTAGTGTCCTCCTGCAATGCCTTCATGAGCTTCCATGAGGATCATCGGTCATTCTTCCTCCATAACACATCCTCTCAATATCTCATCAGGTCACATCTTGTAGAGTTGTCCAGCTATATGTGAAAAGTCTACAGCGTGCACTACTAGTTTTTTCTTCTGGGAAATTGTGTACTCACTAGGTGTCATTCCTGTTGACAGGAACTGGACTATTTCGGCAAAGTGGTCATCAATATTTCTAATGGCCAGCAACTGTGTGTCTGGTAGTGTATCCTCCAACCTAGTGGACTCTTCTCCATGTTCCAACCTCGACAAATGGTCAGGACCTTTGTTCATTCTTCCTGGCTTTACTATGATATAAAATTCATATTCCTGAAATAGCATAAGCCATCTGCATATTCTCCCCCCCAACACTGGCTTGTTGAATAGGTATTTCAGTGTGGAGTGATCAATAAACATTTTAAAGTGTCCTCCCAACAAGTAGTGGTGAAATTTCTACAGTGCATACACCATGGCTAACCCCTCTTGCTCGATAGTGGTGTAATTGATCTCAGCAGTTGATAGCTTTATGTTGGCAAAGGCTAACGGGTGGTCAATATCTCCTTCCCCATGTTTTGCTAATATTTATCCTAAGTCAATAAAATATGCATCGACATGAACATGAAACTTCTTGCTCCAATCTAGGAAGACCATAATAGGCGTAGTAACCATTTTTTGTTTTAGTGTGTTGAAGCTCTATTTGAACTCTTTCGTCCAACTAAACTGATAGTATTTCTTCAAAAGCTTCTTCATGGGTGATGTAATCTAGGAATATCCTTTAATGAACTTCTTGTAGTATCTAGTATGTCCCAGCATAGTGCGTAGTTGTTTGACTAAAGTAGGAGGGGGTAGATCAACTATAATGGAAATTTTATATGGATCAACTAGCAATCCCTGCTTGCATACAATATGACCTAAAAACACTCCAAATGGTGAGAATAAGATGCATTTCTTCATATTCAAGGCAATTTTACACTGCCTGCATTTTTCCAACATTAGCCTGAGACATTCAATATGATTTTTCAATAAACTAAAAACAGTCCAATCATCAAAATATGCTTCTAGAAATTTATGCAGAAACTCCTTGAATGCTTCGACCACCACCCTGGAAAAGATGGTTGGGTAATTCTTCAATCCAAATGGCATCACTGTATACTAATAGGACCCCCATTCTGTTGCAAATGTGGTCTTATGGTGATCTTCCTTGGCAATCCAGATCTGATGGTATCCCGAGAATCCATCTGTAAAAGAGTATACCTCCTGGCCTCCCACATTATCTAACACTTCGTCAGTGAATGGTGTAGGGAAGGGGTCATACAAACATGCATCATTCAAATTCCTGAGATCTTCACAGATCCTGATCTCTCCTGTCTTCTTGTCTTGCACCACCATAGGGCTAATCCACTCTGATTCTTCCATAGGTTCTATAATCCCTGCTTCCAGCATTCTGTCGAGCTCAATCTTCAGTTTCTCCTTATATTTAGGGTTCATTCTATAGGTTCTCTGTTTGACTGGTCTTAAATATGGTTTCAAATGGATCCTCATCTCTCCCATAGGCCCTTTAATTCCCTTCATAACAGTGAACTTGGTTGGAAACAAATCCTGATATTCATGCAATAATTTTGTAATCTTGTCAATAGTGGCAACATCCCAATAATCTCCAACATTTGCAAGCTTCGGTGTCTGTTCTCTTCCAATATTGACCTTCTTAATATTTATTGGTTGTTCAATGTATGGTAACTCAACTCCCGGTCCTTCCACATCTCTTTGGCATTTTTTTTTTGCGATGTTCACCTTTCTTGGATCATCATCTTCATCACCATTGATGTTGTAACAACCTTGCATTTTCTAGAGAGGCGCAATCCATTCATCCTTTTCTTGCTCTAAAGGGAGGTTAGATGCCTCCTCTAATACTTTTTTTCTTATAATCTGCAATGCTTGATCTACTGAAGGATATTGACTTTCAAATAAGAAGGTGGTCACAAAATTCTGAGTCATACCTTCCCAATATGTAGTGATGAGGCACAGCTCTGCTTGAAGGTACCAGTTGATAGGTGTCGTGTCTAGTGTGTTAATGAATTTGTGCACCCACTGCTCTTGAGGAATGTTGCTCCAGGCTTCTTCGCAACTTCGCACATGGTCCTTTGGGAAGTTTTGACCTGTGTACCGAACTTCGAAGCATTCTACTTGTGCTGAGAACCGCATTGTCATCAAGGTATGACATTGTACCCATTCTGTAATGTTTTTTTTGTGTGTCCCCCACCATATTGCTACTGTGGATTTCAAGGCCTCGTCCATTGCCAACAATCTTTGTTGCATTGGTACACTTTCTTCAAAGTCCGACAAGAAGGTTTCTAAAGGATTCAGACCATCACAGGTGGGTAAGTTACTTATTGTTGTGTCGATCCAGTGAACTTCTCTGGTTAATCTAGCACATCTTCTTGTAGATACTTCATACATTTTATTCTACCAATTTTCCAGTGCTTTTTTTGAGTCCGATGAACATGCGTTGTCACTTCGCCAACTTAGGTTTCCATCAACCATAGGATTAATGTAATTTTTTTGTCTGGATGTTAATTTGTATATGTTTTCCAGTTCATATGCGCGGTATTCTTCTCTGATGGGCTCTTTGTCTCGCTGACCTTCATCTGGATCTAAGGGTGAAATGACCCTAAGGACATATCTTTCAAACGTCATATGTCTTTTATTTAAATCAACCATAGTGGAATTATTGAAGGCCCAATCAATTCCTAACAGTGCAGGGTGAGGACAGCTATCATAAACTATCTCAATTACCTCAAAATCTGCAAATGTTCTTACTCCATTGATGTCCACAGGGACTTCTCCAATCGTCCAAAGGGGTTGATAGCTTGTTGATTAGCCATCCTGAGCCTGATAGGGGATTATATCAACTTCAGTTTTACCATCAGTGCCCAAGTTTACTTCATCATGACATTGACCTCTGACCCTAAGTCGAGGATGACATAGTCTATATCATACTCACCAATCTGAGTATTCAAGTGGAGTTTCTTATTTGTCCTCCTCTTTTTAGTGATTTGGCGTACTGCCCTGTTCAGGAAGGGGTCTATCTTTCCTAGAGCATACTGTCTGATTAAACTTTGTAGCTCTTTTACAACACTTTCATACTGAATCAACTTAATGCAAGTATATAAAAATTCCATGAGCTTTCTTACCTCTTTTCCTTATTTTGGCGAAGAAAACTGATCAAATTCCTGTGGCATTCCATATTCCCTTACTTCTGGTTGTGTCTTTGATGAAGATCTTTGGTATTATTTGAAATATTTTCTTGCCTCCTCAAATATATGTCTTTCTTTCTTTGCATCAAAAGTTTGGGTCTTCTCTACAGCTTTCCTTATTCCTGAGTCTCATGTAGTCTTTCCTTGGGTTAGTATGTCTTATCCTATAACAACACCTCCTCTAGTGATAACAACAAATCTAGGGTCTTCTCCGAGAGTTTTGGCATATATTAGTTTCACTTGTGGGTTCTCCTGAGTTCCTCGTCTTTCCTGAAGCTTAGCCAGCAATGTTGGACATTCCTCGATAACATGCTCGAAGGAGTTGCAATAGCTGCAAGTGGTACAAGGGTTCTGACAGTCCCTTGCTAGGTGTCTTGGTTGTGCGCAGTTATAACAGATTATCTTTCCTCAGCCTCGACCCATACCTCATCCTCATCCTCTTCCTCTGAATCCACCGTGAGGATTGAAGTTTCCTCTCCCAAGGGAATTATACTGCATAGTGTTTCCTTCTTGTTGTACTTCACCTTGAATTTTTTATATGTCTCTTGACCTTTCATGCATGATATCGTAAGCCCTACAATCCCTATCATCTTGTCCCATGGACTTACAGAATGTGCAATACAAATTTGTGGGTGTCTGAACATATTTTTCCATGTAATAGCACTCACCAGGGTGATGTCTATTTCTACATACCTTGCACCAGGGTAAGGTGACTTGCTTCAAAGGGATCAGAGCTCCAGAGGCCAAGTATTCATGGAATATGGGATAGTTTTCCTTGTCATGGACTTCTGATCTGCATATGACACACCATATGTCTTCTCTTTTATCTTTCCCCTTGTCTTTTTTCATATCTTTGACCTATAGAGACAAACTAGTTAGCTGACTCAAGATTTGGCTCATACATGAACTGGATTCTCCCATAGGGTTTGATTCTAGCTTCATGGTGATCTCTAGTGCCTCAGCTTGTAAAGAAATCTTCTATTGCATCAGAGGAACTCTTATGCGTGGTAAAAGGGCGGCAATGAACCACTCTTTGTTCTGGTCATCTAGGATCTGAAAAGTCAATCGGCCTGTTAAGGTCTTAAATCTTTAATTTAATTCCCAAATGGGTTCGGATACCTTCTGCTTGATCTCTTTCAACTCTATAATACATTGTGATTCTAATTTGGGTTTCTTGAATTCTGCAATCAACACATTATTGATCTAATTCAGCGACTTAGACTGTGCAATTCCTTGGACAAGATTCATGTACCATCTCAATGCGTGATCCCTTAGGGTAGTACTAAACTGGGTTATTTTAATAGCTTCATCGATGACATTCTTAATATTTCATACAGCTTCACATAAGAACCAGTGTTGATCAGGGTCTTTAGACCCATCTCCCCTAAAGATGGGGAGCTTCATCTCATTTGCCATAGATCTTCCTAGGTTTCCTAGGTTTCCTGTCTGAGTATATGTTGAACTACTAGTAATAGTACTCTGAGGACTCTGATGAATCTAACTATTCTAATTGCTTAGTGCTACTGAGACCACTGGGGGATTAATAGTACTTACTTCAACAATCTGCACAGTTCCTGAAGTTTCTAGCTCGTACCGGCGAGGTTCTTCAGCTTTCCCTTCCTCTACCCTAGTGGGTTTTGAATTCTCTTCATCTGTCGGGTCTGCCTCTTCTCCATTTTAGAAACCCTTGTCCCCGTATCTCTGCTTGAATAAGTTCACAAGATGAAATTGTCTGAACGCTCTTCCACTGCGTGTATGTCCAACTTTTGTGTCATTGTCGCTATCTGAATTCCTGAACATTATCTTTTCCAGATCTGACCAATCTACTGTATCTTCAAGATGTTCTTCTCATGCAATAGCATCTTGATCCACATCTTTATAAAATGTAAAAATTTTCCTCTGGGTCACTTGAAGAAATATCTCTTGGCTTGGCTATATGACTCTACTCTATCAATAGAAAATTTGGTGATGTACCCTCCAATGGTTCTATCAAACCAGTGATCTACTACTTGTGAAACAGCGTTATCGACTCTCTTGACCTTCTTGATTAGTGTCGACGTCCAAACCACAGGAGGTCTAGATCTGATCTCAAACTGGGTATCTACTAACCCAGATAACCACTCATACAGCTCCTGATGGATTCCTCCAAAGAAAATCTCGTGTATATCAGTAAAGATATATTTCTCCAACCAATCCTCTGTACTAAGATTAGGGTTCTTATTATGGGCTTCAGCGAAGTCCTTCTCTTGATCCTCTATCCACTTTTGAATTTTTTTCTTTGATGAAAACCACCTTGACATTCCCTCAATAAGATTCTTGTCCCAGAAATGGAACCATTTTTTGGCACAGGGGCAGACCCAGGGTTCAGCTCCAAGAGTGCACCAACAAGCCCTATCTATTGGCCCTTTTGGCAACACCTACGAGTTATATGCAATCTCACCCGAAGCATCTATGTGGGGGCTGCAAGACAGAGAGTTCTACAACCAGAAGGAATGTAAAGTGGGTTCAAAGTGATCGACACACAACAATCTAGTATTCTTTATCTTCCTAGGATCTACTGCGCAAGATATATCTATCAGATCTAACACAATAATGCAATAGAAGTATACCAATAATAAATAATAGAACAACAATCACACATACACCACAAGATATATGTGGTTCACCCTCTCTCTAGGGATACGTCCACAGAACTATGCTTTATAATGTATTAAGTTGAAGCATACAGTTCTTTTTTGCGCTCTTATCTAGCATATATTCTTTCTTCTCCTCTATGTCTCTCCCCTTCCTATGCACCCAGCTGCAGGACTTGACCTTCACACCCAGCTGAATATCTTACAATACCAGAAGGCTCTCACACTTAGCTCTTCTCTCTCACACAACAATAATCAATCATGTCAATAGTACCACTAGATCGAACCTCCTTCCCTCATGTAGGTTCTTATTTATACATTGCAATATCTCACTAACATCTTTAGGTCGAAACCTAGGTGTCAAAACCATATATACCAAGACCCTAGGTGTCTAAAACCCTAGGTCAACTTGGCTCTCATTTTCAAGGCTTCGCCAGCCTATCTTTCCTTCCTTCTCATACGGTGCTCCAAAGCATCCAACAGTGGATTTTTCCGCTTGCTGATTTTTCCACGATCCTTCTTTCTTGTTGATTTGTCATCCTTGATTTCCTCGTTCAATGGCTTGCTTCCTTTTACTTCGCTCCATATTTTCTGCTCTTTTTCTCACTTCGACCTAGTAACAATCATTGTGTCTTCCACGCAGTTCACATTTTTCCATTTCTTCCTTGATCTTCTCTTATTTCGACACCAAGGGCCAACAAAATTATATCCATAGAAGATAACAAGATTCTTAAAGGCTTGAATCCTCTAGAGAGTTCATTTTCTTCAAGTGATGTAGGCAACAAAGAGAAATAGAAGGAAGAGAAGTCGAAAAGGAAGGTGGGTGAAACCATCTCCTTGAACATTGGGACACCCAAGACTCCAAAGAACATCAAAATAGGTGCCAAATGTTCAAATGAAGGGAAGGAGAAGTTTGCCAAGCTATTTGGTGAATTTCAAGATGTTTTTGTTTGGTCTTATAAGGATCTTCGTGATTTTGATCCTGTTCTTATACAACATGCCATTCCCATTCAGGAAGGCATAAAACCAATCAGGCAGAAACAAAGACCTATTAACCCTACGTTAGAAGCAACTATTTGAAAGGAGTTGGAAAAAATTTTGAAGGTTGGAATCATCTTTCTGGTAAAGTATTATGAATGGGTTTCAAATCTGGTTCATGTTCGAAAAACAACTAGTCGGATCAAATTATGTGTTGATTTTCATGCATTAAACCGAGCTATCATAAAGGATCACTTCCCTCTCCCTAACATGGAAATGATTTTTCACCAGGTCACAGGGTCGCAAATGATGTCCTTGCTTGACGGTTTTTCAGGTTACAATCAAATCAAGGTAAAAAGGGCA
>ML816640.1:0-20539 GCA_009831015.1 Picea engelmannii
AACAATACCCTATGAAAATACATTTAATGGCTTTAGCATCCAATTTCTTCCTATTCTCCTTTGGAATATGTGAAAAATCCTTACACCCAAATACTTTCAAATTATGAACTGCAGGTTTGGAACCATACAAGGCTTCGAAAGGAGTAATATTATCAAGACACCTTGTTGGAATTTTGTTCTTTAAATAAACTACAGTATTTATGGCTTCAGCCCAAAATGTATTTGAGAGATTCTTACCTTTCATCATACTGTGTGCACACTCTACCAGAGTTTTGTTTTTCCTTTCACCCACTCCATTTTGTTGTGGAGTGTGGGGTACTGTAAACTATTGTACTATTCCATGATCTTTGCAATATTTGATGAAGTCCCCTAATTTATACTCTCCCCCTTGTTCTGAACGGAGGATTTTGATGGATTTTCCTGTCTGCTTTTCCACCATGGTTTTGAATTCCTTAAAGTACTCAAAAACATCACTTTTTCTTCTAAGGAAATAAACCCATGTGTATCTCGTGCAATCATTAATAAATAACAAAAGGTAAAATGCACCTCCTAAAGACCTAGTCTGCATAGGTCCGAAACCATCAGTATGCACAAGATCTAACACATCTCTCTTTCCTATCAGTATTAGAGGGGAATTCATCTCTGTGCATCTTTCCTAATGCACATCCTTCACAAGCAACATTCTCATTCTTTAAAATGGGAAGTCCTTCAACCATATTATGTTTTTGTAATAACAATAAATCATGATGATTGATGTGGCCATACCTTTGATGCCAAAGACTCTCTACCGGCATAGTTGCAAAAGTGCGTGATGTGCTTTACTGGTAACATCAAGTTTGTATAGGCCTCCTACTCTGACTCTCGTTGCAACAGTTTTGAATTGGTCCAGCAGATCCTTCACTATGCAATAATTCTTGAAGAATTCAACCTTCAAGTTTTGATCTGTAATGGTGGACATAGAGATCAAATTTTTCTTTATCCCTGGCACATACATCACATTATGAATGTGACAAATAGTATCATTCGACAATGTCACATGAATGTCTCTGTATCCCTTGATATGATGAGCGCAGTCATCTCCAAGATATATGCTGGCTCCATTCTATGTTTCTTTAAAATTAGTGTACCACAACTTATTACATGTCATATGTACTGATGCTCTAGAGTCCACAAACTAGGCATCACTATCATCTGTTTCAGCAGATAAAGCAACATTGGACACAAACAGTCTAAGATCTCGTGAATCAAAATTTGGGGTTTCATCAATATCATCATTAGCAATAAACAATCTGAGATCATGATTTGAAGATTCTTTTGCATAATGACCTGTATGTTTTCTAGGTTTATTCCTAGCCTCATCACTCTTCTTCTTATGACAGTCTTTAATAAGATGTCCAGGTTGACCACAATAAAAACAACTCTTTGACTCATTCCTATTAGAGGGAATGCCTTGATTCGGCCTTGGGGATTGTCTTCTCTACGATGAATGACCTCCTCTGCCTCTTTCTCCTGATCTCCCTCTCGGGGATCTCTTATTTGACCACAGTGCCAAATCTTTATTCTAAGGATTCAAATTCAAGCATCTCTCTTCCTCTTGCAGCAAAATACTTGTCAGTTATTCAAAAGTAGGAGGTTTCTCCCTTGCTGTGAGACCTTTTATTAACATTCGATAATCTTCTAGCATACCATTTAAGGTAATAGTGACAAGATTAGTGCTGGAAATTGTTTCTCCTATATTTCCTAGCTTGTCTTTCACCTCTTTAATGCAACTCAAAAATGAACTAACAGATTCATTTCCATCCATCTTAATTCCTAGCAATTTAGTTTTCAGGAACAGAATACGATTTGTGTTGCTAATTTCATATCAAGCTTTAAGCGTTGTCCACATTTTAGCAGAAGTGTTAGATTCTCTAATATGTGGAATTATGCTATCTTTAACAAATATACACAACAATACCTTGGACTTGTTTTCGTGCTTCTCCCAATCTTGGATATGTGTTGTTGTCGCACCGACAGCCGCATTAAGTTTTTCTTCAGTTCCCTTCACAATGGTCCAAACACCATAGCCCTCCATCAGGGTCTACATTTTGAATTTCCAGTTAATGAAATCTGTGTCATCTAATTTGTTGACTTCGTTGAGGTAGGTCTCTGCCAGAGGATTCGTCGTCTCTAAAAGTGTTTGCTCGTTCAAGCAAGCAATAGATCCTTGTATCACCAAACACACTTCAATCCTGAAGGCGGTGAATCACCAAGAATATGCAACTTTCGTCAATTTCCTCCTGCGTTGAGCAATCTGTCACTCTGCCTTTGGATCCACCGATCTGACTCTATCTCAAAAATACTACTACTTGGCAATACTATCGCCCAAGAGAAAAATTATTTTCCCAAGAGGTAGCAATTTAATTTGCCAAGAGGAAATCGATTTGCCCAAGAGGTAGCAATTTGATTTTCCCTATTGAGGGAACCGGTCTCTCATAGATAAGACAAATGGACTAGTCCACGTAGTTGCAAATGAGGAATAAGCCTCCCATTTAATAAACTAGATGCAGATCTCACGAGTCCACGTATGACTACCGGAAGCTATTTCACGTCAAACATTCAATAATGTTGGAGCTCTCCAAGTCTCCCACGATTCTCTAACTGTCAAACCAGTTATGGACTCGATAGAACTGCTACAGACCCTACGAACCCTCCTCCAAACCCCTCGATCCACCAAAAAGGGTGCCCGTCTCCCTCACAAACCCCACGGCTCTGCTTGCAAGTAACTCGGCCCTTCAATTCAGCTCAGCCAATACCACAGACTGTCTACAAATGCACACGGTTTGCTGAGATAACTCGTGGCCTCCTTCTACTGCCCCTAGCGACCCTTGCAACCTGTGCAAACACTCTCACGCTTCCACAAAATCGTGCTTCTCAAAGAAACTATCGGATGCTTCCCACAAGCTCACGCTTTCCAGAAAGAATGGTCGGTGCTCCTTGAAGGAATGAAGGGGAACGCTAGTGCTCATGTACAATTGAAGGGGGGGCGTTGGCTAGAGCTAACAAATCTCTTTGCGTGTGGAAGGGGGAGCATCGATGCACTAATTCTCTTAGAAGCATTCAACGGGAGCGCTAGCCATCCGAAATTTTTAGTTTTTCAAGTGTGAGAGCGTCAACACTCCTCTAACACTGCATAGGGGGGCGCTGGTGATTTTTCTCAAATTAATTTGAGATCTTGTTCTTGGATCTCGTCTCAGATAGCTAGTTCTCTCGAATCTCCAACATGGGCTCTGATACCAACTTAGAATTAGGAGAAACCAACACTAGTGAGGCTATGCTCAAAATCTGTTATTGAATGAGGACGGATTACATCATTATATAGGAACAAGTTCTACTTAGGTGGTTACAACAAACACCAAGAAAATAGGATCTACATTAACTGAAATGTAGAGTTCATCTACGTAACTATCAACTGCTCCATTATTTCCAAGTGAAACATAAGGCGATAACACGGTGGAGGAGATAGGAGAAAGATCACTATGAAGGCACTGAGAAAACGAAGAGAAAAAGGTTACAATGTTAAATGTCGGGTATTCCTTTCTTAATAGGCTTCTTTGAAGATCATGAATCCCCATGAGGTCGTCCGGCTTCATAATTTATTCCTTCAAATGATTGTACAAACTCAGCCAGAATCTGTCACCAAATCTGTGAGAAATAACCACCATCATACCTTGCTAATGAGGATTGAGGATTCTCATGAAAGACGTTGGCTAAACGTTCTACATTTTGGGTTTTTTGGTAGGAATTGGCTGGAATCCAACGATGTAAATTTAGACAAAATCTCTATTTTTTGTTGTTTAAATTGTCTTTCTGAATGCATAAATAGATTCAACATGTTGAAAAAGCCTTGGGGCACTTGGATTATACAAACTTAGCCACTCAAATATGCAAATCCAACCATTCATTATAGGATTTCGAGCAAAATCAAATTGAAAAAGTAACCAAAAAAACCCCAAAGGTAGAACGTTTAGACTACTGCCTTATGAAATGCTCAAGATAACGTGATATACCTACGTCGGCCATCAACATCAAGAGAGACACATAACACCATGCATGCATGCATGCATGGTCATATCATCAATTTATTATTCATAAAAACACCCCATCCAAGAAAATTTTAACATAATATATAATAAATTATTTATACTATAATAAATTAATACCATTATTTACACATATATCATATATGTGTACACTAACATATATACACAAAATTAATGTCATAAATTAGAATCCTTCATCATCTAGCATATTATTTATTTCTTTAAATATAAATCAATTATACAACCATACAATAAAAACACTATAATATATAATAAATAAAAACACTATAATATATAATAAATTGTTTATGATATAATAAATTAATATCATTATTTACACATATATCAGTACACTAACATATATACACAAACTTAATGTCATAAATTAGAATCCTTCATCATGTAGCGATTATTTATTTCTTTAATATAAATAAATTATACAACCATACAATTAAAACACTATATTATTATGAAGATAGACAAATTTACAATTGAATTTTAACATAATATATCAATAAATTGTTTATGATATAATAAATTAATACCATTATTTACACATATATCATTACACTAATTAGGTAATATAAATGTGATGAAGAAAATCAAAGTAAATTAAATATTAAAATTAATAAGCTATTAACCTTATAAATAAATGTGATGATGAAAATCAAAGTAAATTAAATATTAAAATTAATAAACTATTAACATTATTGATTTATATCTAAAGTAAGTTCATAAAAATCACATTTTTCAAAAAAAAATTGTGAGCTCAAATACATTCAATTATAAATATAATCAATATATTTTTTATATTTTAATTAAATATATATTGTATACAAATATATTCAATTACAAATATAATAAACATATTTTTTATATTTTAATTAAATATATATTGTATACAAATATAATAAATGTATAATAAATATTCTTTATATTTTAATTAAATGTATATTGTATAACACATATACTATACTATATGTGTTATATTATAACACATATAGTATATATTTTTTATATTTTAATTAAATGTATATTAATAATAACAATAATGTATTAAATTGGTGTATGAAATCTCCTTGTTTGTGGGATAAGGGACTCAAATTGGTGTATGAGATCTTCTTGTTTGTGAGACAAGGGACTCCTTCCGTCCAACGATTTGACTAGTAAAGTCCATGAAGGTATACATACCCTACCCCCCTAACCTCTTAAAAAGAAACACATGTTCTTAACCATTAAACCCATTGTATGTTATATATCAGATTTGATTTAATTGAATTTAAAATAAATAAATATTTTTCATATATTATAAATTAATATTTTTAAAATAATATAGTTATAAATATATAATTTATAAGTTCAATATTGATATCTAATTAAAGGATGTTAATTGAGTTTAGTTCGTGTGGTTGTGATAAATGTTTATTATTCTCTCCATTTAAATTGATTATTATTATGTTATTATTTTCTCCATTCAAGTTGATTATTATTCTCTCAAGTTAAATTCTCTCCATTCAAGTTGATTATTATTCTTTACAGTTAAATTCAATTCTGACAAGTAATATTTTTAAGATCTTATATTATTGTAATGACTTCAAATTCTAAAATTTACCTCTCTCACATCTTGATATACTGCAATGCATAAATTGATTGTTAACCCAGGTAGAACTTAGAACTTAATACAGGCATAATTGAATACCAAAATAGTTTATTTCCTACTCTAAAATCTATGTCTACTTTTTATGGCTCTAAATATTATGACTAAGACATAGGGCATTCTTGCATTGTTTCTTTGAATGTGTATTCCGTGGTAGGGATTAGATGTATATATATTTTTAATAATATTATAAGTGGCACCCTTATTTAAAGTGTAATTTTCAGTTTAATTATTGTTAAGATGAGAGTATTGTAATATACCTAACAATTTTTTGTGTGATATTGAGATTATGAGGTACTCCATAATTACCAAAATCACTTTTAATTTTTTGTTTTGATACCATTAACATCTTCAATTCTTTGATATTAAACCAATTATAATATGCATGTATGATAATGTAAATTTATATAAATATAATTAAAATTTTAATTAACTATAAAATCACAATTATAAATGTTGGCTAATACATTTATTTAGAGCTAGATAAATTAGAAAATAATTAAACTCATAACATGAATAGAAATAATTTTACATATTCATAAACAAATCAATGATATTGATCTTCTTGAAATTATTCATTAACTGGTTGCAAAAGAAGGACATTCCATCCAACCATGGGCTCTCTGTCAAACTTAATTTCTCTATAGTAGAGGCCACCCTCTAGTTAACGTTGTGAATCCACAAAGGTGAATTCCTATGGCTTGGATCTAATTTCTCTTACATAGCTCAACTCTCAAAATTTTCAAGATAATTTGCCAGTTTAGCATTCCCAATCAACCAACCCCTCTTCTCTACTAATTTCCCACTTTAGCATTCCCAATCAACCAACCCCTCTTCTCTACTTAACCTGCACAAGAATTAGGATCCCATTATTTGCTAAATAGTCCCTCAAGTTATCCCACTCCCCCACAATGCTTCAACATATGCTAGCCAAATAATATTCATTCTTGAGATTCTATGGATTTTCAATTGTAATTTAATTCCTCTTTATTCCAATAGTTAGATTTCTCTCATAATTGCTTAGAAACAATATCTCATAATTTCATGGTTGTAAAACAATTGCAGTTGTAGCTCTGAGATGAAAACTTATGGAACAATGAACGAGAATACTCTCTTGCATGTTCAAAATCACATAATATATTTGCATGCAAAGGAGAGACCACACACCTTCATAAGAAGCCCATGTATATCTCTTTTGGCAATTGATCCCAATGTTAAGAACCTAGGATAATCATAAATCAAAGGTTTAATAAAGATAAGGATAAAGAACATAGGGTAGCAGTAAAATAATATTATTTTTTTCTTTATTCCAAAATCCCCCTTACTTTCCCCTCGTGTTGGCTTATAGCCACCCATTCATTGTCCTTCTTCTTTTGCAACTTGCAATGTATTTATATTATAGTTCCATGTACACTTTACAAGTCACATATGTCTATCATGTAGTCATTGCATGGCATGCATAGGGATAAAAAAATAGGAGTATTACATAACCCCGCCCCTAGATTTGCACCATTCTCGATGCAACATTAAACTACGTACAACATCAAATACTTTAATATCAAAATTTAAAAAAAAATGTGAGTATGCTTCCTGCATGGCTTATTCCAACTCTCATGTTGCTTCTTTAGGGTTGTAATGGGTCCATTGGACCTTTACCTTCTATTGATGTTCGTATTGGTCACAATACCAACAACAACCTCACAAGGATAAAATACCCCCCTATGTTTTTATAGAGGTGGTACTCCTCTTTTACTATGTGAAAGATTTAGCCTGATTTTCTTTGAAAAATAGGGGAATGCTAAAAATTAAACCCCAATTTTATTGCTTGAAATAAAATACAAAAATACTATTCAAGTAAAAAAGAATGCTCACATAAAAATTCCTAAGAGAAGGACCAGGAATATTTTAAAGACTAAAATAAAATATATACAAAATATTATATGACAATAAAGAAACCATAATATGAAAGTGATCCAGGTGGATATTGGTGACCACCCACCTATTCCAACTGGCTCCTCGTGTCCGTTTTTGTTCAACACGTCCTTCTGTACTGCTTTATAATTGTGATTTCTACACTTATGGGAATGTCTGAAGCCCCACAGATTCTCTAGGTGGATACATGTGGCCTCTCGCCTAATCCAACTAGCTTAATTTGTATGTTTTCGTGTCAGCACATCTTGTTGTACTTTCAGGGTTGTTTTGGGGCCCTAAACATTGTTTTTTTGGCTCTCCACAGTCAGACTATAGAATAAGTTAGAGTTTGATGACGGGATGTGTATTTCTCTGAAAGACCTTTCCAACAAGCTATCACGCGCCTAAAGGGAGGTCGTATGCAAAATTTACAACCCTAGGAAGTTGAGGTACCAAATCACACCAACTTACCCATAGGGCCCACATGACTTTTGGTGTTTCACCTTCTAGGGTTAAGTTTTTGGATGTCTAGGGTTTTGGCATTCATGAGTAATATGAAAAGGGCCTCTAGAGCCTCATTGTAATCCATTCTTCTCAGATGGATGCACGTAGCAGCCACATCTCTTCTTGAAGATAGCTACCACCATTCGAGCAAGTTTTAGTTTTACAGTTTCAGCCTATTCCATTATTTAATAGAAGATATTGTTCACTGGATATTTGTGTTATTATTCCTATCTATGTGTTTATTGTATTCAGTTTGTTAATCGGTTCGTTCTGCTCCTAAATCCAGATCAGTGGTATCAAAGCGGTCTGCTCTTCATTTATTTTTCTGTGTGCATGTCCCCGACAAGGTCTGAATACAAGAAGTTGGGTGAATCAATCTATCCATTACCAGATCGGTCGCGTCGAGCCCGACAACAACCCATGGGAGATGGAAAGAAATATGATGGAGGAGGAGATCCTATTAAAATGTTGCTCGAGGAAGCCCTCGCGTGACAAAGGAACAAAATGATGGACAAATTTGCATAGAACCTTTGACGGTTGCCCACGGGAGAAGCATCTTCATCAAGCAGCCATGCAACCCCCTTCAAGGTACAGGTAAATTTTTATATTCCGTTATTTGAAGGAATGATAGATGCAAATGTTGTAGATAAATGGTTGAATCTGCTAGAAGGATACTTTGAGGTCTACAATTTTTCTAATAGGGAAAAGATCACTTTTTCACTCCTCAAGGTCGTTCCCCGTGTTAAAGACCGGTAGGATACTTACTTTGAGCAAAGGGTCGTGGAGGAATCTATAATTTTTGTGGTGGCCCCTACATGGGATTCCTTCTGGGATGCCATTAAAGAACAATACTACCCCGTTGGAAGCTACGAGGACCAGTACACTAGATGGACCACCCTACGTCAAGAAAGGGACCAGACAATACCATAATTCACCAATATTTTCCATACCTTACGCACCAAATTGGGTATCAAAGATTATGAGCGTCATCTCGTACTCAAATACCGTAATTGTTTGCATAGATACATTCAAACATAAATGGAATTCCTGGACATGGCCTCATTAGGCACGGATTATAGATATGATGTCAAGATCGAGCAGAAATTTAAGCAGAAACGGTGAGAGTTTGGATGTGCAAACCCCTCACAGCCGAAGTAGGGAAAAGGCAACCCCAACCCACACAGCAAGGGACCAAGTGGATATGGCCTCCCTCGGGACAATCCATCCAACTGCAACACAAGAAGGGCAACGAGAAGACGAAGAAGGACACAGGAAAATGGTGTGAGTACCATAAAATTCCTTGGTACACACAACACCTCTCTTTGCAGCAGAAGCAAGTGGACGATATCGTGGAAGAATATAGAGACATCTTTTCCTCACCTACAAGGGTACCAACACACTGCCAAGTCAAGCATCTAATTGATCTGACCCCCAACGCACCTCTACCTAATGGGCCAGTCTATCGACACTTGCTGATGGAGAATGACGAAATTAGACATCAGATCCAAGAGCTTCTTCAAAACGGTTACATCAGACCCAGCTCCCCCCCTTGTGGAAGCCTGATTGTACTGGTGCAGAAGAAGGATGGGACTTGGTGACTTTGCATTGATTACAGAGCCTTAAAAAATATCATAGTCAGGAACTGCTACCCCTTTCCCAGGATTGATGACCTTCTTGACCAACTCAAGGGGGGGGATTTCTTCAGCAATATTAACCTAAAGTCTGGCTACCACCAGGTTCCCATCGAACCGACTAATGTCTGGAAGCCAGCAATCAATTCTAAAGAAGGTCTCTATGAATGTCTAGTCATGCCCTTCATGAGGTTGATGGATGATGTATTAAGACCCCTCACCAACTCCTTTTTGGTAGTATATTTGGATGACATCCTCATCTTCTACAGAACGTGGGAGGAGCACATGCAACATATTCAACAGGTTTTGAGCACTCTGCGACAACACAAGATTTATGTCAACTTGGAAAAATGCTCTTTTGGCATGAACAGGGTCCAATACCTAGGCTACATTATTGATGAGAATTGGGGTATAAGCATGTCATCAATGGAAACATTACATTCTGGGGAAAGATATTATCATACACACTAATCACAAGCCTCTGCAGTTCATACAGACACGGGGGAAATTGCAGAACGATCGCCATCATAAGTGGTCCACCTACCTACAACAGTTCCATCTCAACATCAAGTATAATACATGTATCTCCAATCTTGTCGTTGACTACCTCAGTCGGCCTCATGTGGCTGCACTCACCACTGTGCTCCAGTCCTGTGGACATGAAGCATCAGAGTGGCGTAGAGAACGCCCACAGTTTTCTCTATGCCAATAGAAGATATTGTTCACTGGATATTTTTGTTATTCTTCTTATCTATGTGTTTATTGTATTCAGTCTATTAATTAGTTCATTTCGCTCCTAAATCCGGATTAGTGATATCAGAGCGGTCTGCTCTTCATTTATTTTTCTTCGCGCATGTCCCCGACAATGTTTGGATACAAGAAGTTCCGACTCAAACCAATCAAGCCATTACTAGATCGGTCGCGCCGAGCCCAAAAAAAACCCATGGGAGACGAAAATAAAGATGATGGAACAGGAGATCCTATTAAAATATTGCTCAAGGGAGCCCTCGCACGACAAAGAAATGAAATGATGGACAAATTCATGCAAATCCTTTGATGGTTGCCCATGGGAGAAGCATCTTTATCAAGTGTCCATGCAATCCCCTTCAAGGTACAGGTAAATTTTGATATTCCATTATTTGAAGGACTGATAAATGCAGATGTTGTAGATAAATGGTTGAATCTTCTTGAAGGATATTTTTCGTTCCACAATTTTTTCGATAGGGAAAATATCACTTTTGCACTCCCCAAGGTCGTTCCCCATGTTAAAGACTGGTGGGATACTTACTTTGAGCAAATGGTCATGGAGAAATCTGCAATTTTTGTGGTGGCCCCTACATGGGATTCCTTCTGGGACACCTTTAAAGAACAATACTACCATGTTGGAAGCTAGGAGGACCAGTACACCAAATGGACCACCCTACGTCAAGAAAGGGACCATACAGTAGCAAACTTTACCAATATTTTCCATACCCTACGCACCAAATTCGGTATCAAAGATTCTAAGCGTCATTTGGTGCTCAAATACCACAGTTGTTTTCATAGATACATTCAAACAGAAATGGAGTTCCTGGACATCGCCTCATTGGGAATGTCTTATAGATATGTTGTCAAGATCGAGCATAAATTTAAGTAGAAACTATGAGAGTTTGGATCTGCAAACCCCTCACAGTCGAAGCAGGGCAAAGACAACCCCAACCCACACAGCAAGGGACCAAGTAGACATGGCTTCCCTCAGGAAAATATGTCCAAGCCGCAACACAAGAAGGGCAATGAGAAGACGAAGAAGGATATGGGAAAATGGTGTGAGTACCATAAAATTCCTTGGCACAACACCGACGAATGTCGCTCTAAGCAGTCCCTCATGTCCAAGTTGAAGGCTTCCAAGTCAGAGGTTGATTTTGATTCCGAGTCAAATTTTGAAGGAGGGAAGTGGATTATCGATGTTGAACCTAATGCCACGGTCTCTACCACCAAAGTCCAACCAAGCGAACCAGAAGAACCAGAGGAAGGGGAACACCTCTCTCACTCACAGATGTGGGTCAAGGGGGATATGATTCATTTCATTGTCGACAACGATAGTCAGAAGAACATGATTTTAGAAGAGGTCATCAAGCGGCTGGACCTGCAATGACACCGCACCCAAATCCCTACACCATCGACTGGCTTCGTCAAAGAAGAGATATCGATGCCAGTCAACAGTGTCGTTTTCCCTACGGCCTCAAGCCTTTCAAAGATGAGGTACTGTGTGATATTTATCCCCTTGAAGTTTGTGATGTTATTTTAGGACAACCATATTTATGGAAGCATCATGTTGTGTATGAGTCTAGACCCTGCAATGTTATTATTACTTTGGGTAGGAAATTGTACAGGATCCCAGAGGTGGCACCGCCTACTACTATTTCTTTAATCTCTGCTAAGCATTGCAATAATGTCATTTCACAGACTGGGAATTTATTTTTCTTTGTGATCCTTACTAACAGTAAGCAGAAGGTCACTACCACATCTGTGGCCTCTACACAACGTCTCTCTTTGAATCAGAAGCAAGTGGAAGGGATCGTGGAAGAATACAGAGACATATTCACCTCACCTACAAGGGTACCAACAAACTGCCAAGTCAAGAATCCAATTAATCTAACCCCCGACGCACCTCTACCTAATGGTCCAGTCTATCGACGCTCGTTGATGGAGAATGAAGAAATCATGCGTCAGATCTAAGAGATTCTTAAAAGTGGGAACATCAGACCCATCTCCTCCCCTTGCGGAAGCCCGATTGTACCGGTGCAGAAAAAGAACGGGACTTGGTGACTCTGCATTGATTACAGAGCCTTAAAAAAGATCACAGTCAAGAACCAGGACCCCATTCCCAGGATTGATGACCTTCTTGACCAACTCAAGGGGGGAAATTTCTTCAGCAAGATTGACCTAAAGTCCAGCTACCACTAGGTTCCCATCGAACCAACTGATGTCTACAAGACAACCTTCAAGTCTAAAGAAGTTCTCTACGAATGATTACTCATGCCCTTTGGCTTAAAAAATGCACCAACCACCTTCATGAGGTTGATGGATGATGTATTGAAACCCTTAACCAAATCCTTTGTGGTAGTATATTTGGATGACAACCTCATCTTCAACAGAACGAGGGAGTAGCACATGCTCCATATTCAATAGGTTTTGAGCACTCTGTGATAGCACAAGATTTATGCCAACTTGGAAAAATGATCTTTTGGCATGAACAGGGTCTAATAATTGGGCTACATTGTTGATGAGCATGGGTTACATGTTGATCCAGCTAGGATCCAAGTCATCCATGATTGGCCAGCCCCGACCACACTGACCAAGCTTCGGAGCTTCTTGGGACTAGCCAATTTCTACTGACGTTTCGTGTTAGGATTCTCCCATATTTCATGGGCCCTCAACCAGTTGACCAAGGGTGGTGGTAGGGCCAAGTTCGTGTGCGGGAATGAGAATTAATGAGCATTTGATGATCTGAAACATCGCTTGTGCTCAGCTCCAGTACTCTCCTTGCATGATCTGCAACAACCATTCGAGATTGAGACTGATGCATCTAACTATTTTGTAGGCGCAGTTCTCACTCAACACGAGCATCCTAAGGCATACCATAGTGAGACTCTCCGATACTGTCTGGAAATACCCCACCTATGATAAGGAAATGTATTCCATTGTACAAGCCTGTCGTCAATGGAAAATTTACACTCTAGGGAAAGAGACGATCATACACACTAATCACAAGCCTCTACAGTTCATACATACACAGGGGAAATTGTATAACGACCACCATCAGAAGTGGTCCACCTACCTGCAACAGTTCCATCTCAACATCAAGTATAAGAAAGGCATCTCAAATCATGTCGTTGATTGCCTCAGTCGGCCTCATGTGGCTGCACTCACCATTGTGCTCCAGTCCTATGGACATGAAGCATTAGAGTGGCCCCAACTTTATCAGCAAGATCTGGACTTCACCACCACATATTAGCTCTTGGGTACAGACACCACTGTCACTAATTTTCACATTCAGGACAGACTCTTATGCCACCTGGGCCATCTCTGTGTTCCTACAAGCGAGCTTGCAAAGCTAATTTGGGAAGCCAACTACAGTCAAGTGGAAAGACATTTTGGCATAGAGAAAATTGTGGTCATTCTCCAGAAACATTTTTATTGGCCAAAACTTCGATAGGACGTCATCAAGTATATCATATCTTGCACTGTCTATGCCATTTCCAATCCATCCATCAAGAAGCAAGGCTTATACACCCCTATTCCTATTCCCGAGAAGCCATGGGAATCCATCTCAATGGATTACATATCTAGTTTTCCATCCACCAAGCACGGAAATGACTACGTGTTTGTGGTCGTCGATCAATTTTCGAAGATGTCCATTCTCACAGCCTATAAGAAGAATGTCACAGTGACAGATACTGCCAAGCTCTTCTTCAAACGAGTTTGGGTCCACTTTGGGATACTACAGACCATCATCTCCGACCGAGACAGTAGGTTTCTCAGCACCTTTTGGTCAAGTCTCTAGTCTTTGTTGGACACCAAGCTCACAAAATCCATTGCTTTCCACCCCCAAACTGATAGCCAAACTGAGGTTGTTAATCGGATGATTGTGATACATCCTGCACATGTACAATTATAAACATCCTCGTACATGGGACGAGAGTCTCCTATATGTCCAACACAGCTACAACAGGGCTCTCCATAGTTCCACCGGTCATAGCCCATTTCAGGTGGGTATGGAATTCCAACCCTTGGGACCCATTGATGTTACACTTCCTCTTGCCACCACACAGACAGACTCTTCCCCTGATCATTTTTTGATTGACAAATCCACCAGATTCATTAAGCGGATTCAACACATCTGCCAATAGGTCTAGGAGATTTTGCAGAAATCGAATGCTAAGTACAAGCAGCGTCATGATCAACATAGGGTACCACACTAGTTTCAGGTTGGCGAAAAAGTCTAGTTACATTTGCAGAAGGAGCGTCTCACCGGGCCCCATCGGAAGCTTCGCCCACTTCGTTATGGGCCTTACACTATCACCAAGGGTGTGGGTAGAAAATATTTTGAGCTCAACACTCCACCCTTCCTTGGTCTGCATTCAATATTCAATGTGGACCTCCTTCAGCCATATTTTCCACCGTTATTGGACACCTCTAAGATCGCCAAACAACTAACACCAATAGAGCTCAACCCTGACTACATGGAACAAGCATCCATCGATCAGATCGTGGAAACACAGGTCAAGAGCACTCGCTAGCATCGGATCCATCTTTATCAAGTTGTCAAGGTAGGGAAACTCCTACACCAAGGCAAGTGTCTCATCCAAGGCCAAATCTAACAAAATTTTCCTCACCTGATGGGGGAACTCAACACAATGGAGACCATTTCTTCCTAAGGGGGGAGGATTGATCCAGGTGGATATTGGTGGCCACCCACCTATTCGAACTGGCTCCTCGTGTCTGTTTTTGTTCATCACGTCCTTCTGTACTAATTTATAATTGTGATTTCTACACTTCTAGGGTTGTCTGAAGCCCCACACATTCTCCAGGTGGACATGGGTGGCTTCTCGCCTAATCCAACTAGCTTATTTTGTATATTTTCATGTCAGCACATCTTGTACTTTCAAGGTTGTTTTGGGGCCTTAAACATTGTTTTTTTTATCTCCATAGTCAGACTGTAGACAGAGTTAGATTCTGATGGAGAACTGTGTAGTTCTCTAAAAGACTTTTCCAACATGCTATCACACACCTAAAACGGAGATCATATGCAAAAGTTACAACCCTAGGAAGTTGAGGTACCAAATTACACCAACTTACCCATAGGGCCCAGATGAATTTCGGTGTTTCACCTTCTAGGGTTAGGTTTTTGGATGTCTAGGGTTTTGGCATTCATGAGTACTATAAAACTGGCCTCTGGAGCCTCATTGTAATCCATTCTTCTCAAAAGGATGTGCGTAGAAGCCACAACTCTTCTCACAGATGGCTACCACCATTTGAGCAAGTTTTAGTTCTGCAGTTTTACAGTTTCAACGTATTTCATTATTTAATAGAATATATTTTTCACTGGATATTTCTTCCGATCTCTATGTTTATTGTATTCAGTTTGTTAATCAATTCATTCTGCTCCTAAATCTGTATCAAAAAGCAAGGCATTCCTCACATCCATCACAACATAATAAGCTTTGGCCATATTCATAAGAAAGAAAGGTATGATTCCACAATATAGAGAACTTTAAAAGAGTATTTCATTCAAAACATAAATGAATATGATAGGTGAACTTCAAAAATCTCGTGCTCATAAACTCAGAGTTTGAGAAATCATTAAAGTTTCACCCTGAACTAGTTCTCTAGGGAGTTTTAAAAAATAACAGTATCTTTACAATAAATTTAAAGGTTTGTGTTTGTCCAAACGGACTAGGATGGGGCTCCCGTGGACCATAAAATAAAGTAGAACGAGGCTGGACCTGAAACAAAAAAAAAAGGAGACGATCAAAGATCAATTATGGGTTTTCAAAAATTGAAAATACACAATTGAATGACTTGTGAACGAGAAGTATAAAGAATAGGAGATTATGAAAGATGACTAGTTTAATCACTGTGATGGATTCTCTCTATCGTTATATTCTTCCTGAGGTGCCTTTTTTAATCTCCTTCACTAGAATTATGTGACTGGTTGTAACTACCTCTTGTTGATCTAGTTTCGTTATTTTAGTTAAGGCATTCTTCAACCAATTTTCAATATAATCTCTCATTGGTGCAACAATTATTTATTGCCTAACGTTTATGTCAAATAACAAATTTCCAGACCTCTAAAGTCCATTGAAAGTTGGTGCAGTGTATCCTCAATGTCTTCATTTTTGTTTATATAACTAACCAACCAACTTTCCGCTTTTAATCCTAAGTACCTAGTCAAACTATTAAATCTACCAGGTGATGTGGTCTTCAATATGTCCATTTTTCTTCAAATTTCACTTTTGACATAAGCATGGAATTTAATATTAACTTTGGGTCTTCAAATTCTCTGGTTGTTCGAGCTAAATCCAACTCAATTAATTTTAAATACAAGTCTCCCCTTTTGACACTAATAGTATCAAAATTGATCAATGTTTCTTTTAGACACTTTATTCTTTTTATCCAACGTGCTTTGAGTTGCTTTATGCGAACTGCGGAAGTCAAAACCTCTTCTTTTCTTTTGAACTCAGTCATACTTGAAACTTTTATAACAAAGGTGGAAACAACCCCTTTATAGAACTCCTTGTCATTTTCCAGATCAACCTAAAGGTATTGTCTCAAATTTGTCATTCTTGATCCCAAGAAAACAAAACTAGTTTCCAATTCCCGTGTCTCAAGGATAAGAGACATTCTTTTCTTGAAATTTTCTCCAAAATACCTTCTAACAACAGTGAGGAGACTTGATGTTCCTCTTATTTTGGAGTTGGATTCTGGTGTTCCATCAAGACTCCTCCAATCTTGCATCAAAGAAATTGGGATGATAAATATATGTGAGGGAATCAAAGTGCTCTCTAATTCTTTAATTCTTTCTTTTAGGGTGGTGGCATTTTATTTTTCCATTTCTCCAACTGACATATTTAGGGTTTCACCCATAGATTCATGAATCTGTACAATTTTAGACGATATAACTCCATTAAGGTCAAGTTCCCAACTCAATTTTCCTTGAACTTTTTTATTTTTTGAATGAACCTTTTCAATAACCAATTTCTTTGAACCTTTGTCGATCAGGGAAATATGCAAATTCAGGGATTCTTCTTCAAATAGAATTGGTTCTTGTGTAGCCAATTATGTTGTGACTTCTCTACTCTCTTGAATTCTTTGTTCTTCATCAAGAAATTTTATGTCCTCAATGTTCACATCTAGATCCATATCTTCAAGAACAATTTCTCCTTCGGGTATGACCTCACGTCCTTCTTCCTTATTTGTTTGTATTTTCCTTTTGCTAGTCACTGGGAGCTTGTGGGGTCTTTCTACACTTCCTTAGAAGGGTTCTGATATTTTCCATCATCACAATTATCTATTGAATATTTCCTTTGTTCCTGAGTTGTATACTGAGATTTTTCTTTTGGTAGGATGCTTTTTTTAGAAGTGTTAGGATATTAAGTATTCCTCTTGTTCAAAAAATTTCCCCGTTGTCTATGTTGATCAGTGGTGCTAACAACAGTTTCAATATCCTCTCATTTCTTCTTGTTGGACATATTGTCAT
This sequence comes from Picea engelmannii, assembly GCA_009831015.1. Lineage (NCBI taxonomy): Eukaryota > Viridiplantae > Streptophyta > Pinopsida > Pinales > Pinaceae > Picea > Picea engelmannii. Next base: position 18,028 of record ML816640.1, read on the forward strand.
TCATGTGTTTTCATTGATGTCAACAGTCATAAGAGGCAAAGCAGCAAGGTTAATCTCAGGAAGAAAATTATACTAAGAATCAACAGAAGAACATCACCTTAAGGCTAAAGCAATTCGTGATTATTGTTGATCACGATAGGATCAACAATGTTCCTTGATCAAAGCTCAGGAGAATTAACGACTGACTATCAGTGCATAAAAGAATGCACAAACAATTATTAAAGCTCATGAGACTTAGCGAATGAAGAGAACATTCTAGAAATGTCGTTTGATCGATGGAAATATTGAGAAGTCGACCAATGCACAGGAAAAGGTGAGAAGCCTCAGCAGTCGTATGATCAAGAAAAGTGATGGTATTGATCATCTCATGGAATGGATGTCGGTCATATGAGTGACCATGGGCTTGAGGATCATTGGAGGATCGTGACCATCGGATCTGCAAACTAGTTCAACGGCAGGGTTGAATTGCAGAGAGCGAAAGAAGAATTAAACTACTCGCTAGTTACAATCCCGCAATCGGTCAGGACCGTCAGATATTATAGCTTCAAATATCAATGACTGTGGTTGATCTAAAAAACGATCTCATTAAGTCAGATTAAGTCGTGATCGTCAGATGCCCAATCGCCAGATCCACGATAGGGATAGATTGCAGAGATCATAATAAGTATTAAACATCGAGTTATTTCCAATCTCGCAATTAGTTAGGATCGTCGGATCTTACAGCTTCAAATATTGACGATTGTGGTTGACTCACCAACAACGCACAACTTCAAATTGCGGAGTTTTGGTGACAAGTTAAATCACTCACAAGTTGCGGTTCCATAGCCATCCTTAATCATGGATCTGCTTCAAGAAGACTTCATAACCATCGGATCATTCTCGAGTGGAAGTACAAGATAAGCTGAAAGATATGAGATATCGATTATCCAAAATATCGTCATCAGTCAGATCATTTTCGAGTGGAAGGACAGGATAAGTGAGGAAAAATATTTGAGATTTCATTTATGCGAATTTATGTCAACCGTCGGATTGATTTAAGTGGAAGGACAGGATAATCAAGGGATGATATCTGAGATCTCAATCACCCAAATATCCGTCAGTCGTCAGATCATTCTAGTGGAAGGACAGGATAAGCTAGAAGAAGAGTCGTTGGATTTAATCCAAGCTAAGCAGTATCGCAGATAGATCAAGTTGTCGATCTAAAACCTTGATCAATGAACAACATTTGTTTCGGGTTAAAATATGTGAGGAGGTTATGCTCCAGAAAGTTTGAGATTTGGAATTCCCAAAGTCTGGAGACCCGGAGAGATGAAATAAATTCTTGACCCTCGAATCATCTGAAGTAAGACTCAACTGTCTGATTCAAGAGGACATGTGGCAAACCACGTCAGCAAACCACATCAGCAAGAATGTGTGGGAGATCTATGTCAGCAGACCACATCAGCAATGACATATAGCAGATCACATCAGCAGACCACGTCAGCAAGGATGTGTGGCAGACCACGTCAGCAAGGACGTATGGCAGACCACGTCAGCAAGGACATATGGCAGACCACGTCATCTAGGACACGTGGCAGACCACGTCATCAAGTACACATGGCATAATCAGATGATGACATGTGTCAAGAGGAAATTGGCTCGTGCCATGTCAACACGTGATGTCAAATAAGTTATGTCACTCCAGAAGGATGAAATCCCGAAGTAGACATGGTTCATCCTATATAAATAATCACTTCGGGTGCATTCTTATCCATCGATCTACTACAGTGGAAGGATAGCATAATTTTAAATAGCCAAAGTCCTAGAGTAAATAGTGGCCATCCATCTCAATGTTTGATTAAGTCCTAGTCGTCGGATCAAGCCTTGTAAGAATAAAATCTGACGATTGATCGGTTTCCACGAAATAAACGTAAATTGTCTGATCTGCTTGGGAAATCTGATTCAGAAGTTTTGAAAGGTTTGAAAAGTTGAAAACTCGAAGTTTCGAAGGACGAAATTCCATCGATCGTCCATCTCATCAGGAGATTAAATCATGATCGTTGATTCTGATAAGAGCCCAAGCACATGTTTGGCATAGTGTCTGGTCATGGTCGTTGGTCATATGGAATAAGAGATATATGGGCAAAAGATAATGTGTCACTTAAATTAATAACCCTGTGGTTCTATGCTTATGATCATATGAACATGGTTTGAAGGAAGCACCTCATTCAGACTTAATTTGACAGAGAGTTAACACCAGAACATTATTGAGAATCCATAAGAGGTCGAATATGATCTGTTGGTGAATCGAGAACGTAGTAGAATCGTGAGTATGATCTAATGAGTCGATCCATGTCTGTGATCAACTCATAAGAACAAATTAACCGATACACAGTCATGATTAAAAGAGAGTTAAATCATGAAAACATGAATAAAGAATAAAAAGGAAAATGATATTAATTAAAGTTTAAAAATTATCATTTTAAATGAAAAGGTACAATGGTTCAAATATCAAAAGACACAATGACTCAAA